>PVLD010021666.1:0-30931 GCA_004027595.1 Dinomys branickii
TCATACCTCTCTCCTTCTCCTTTATTTTATCTCAACTTGCCACAAATCTGCTCCCTACAAAGCAGCTACCATCTTTGTTCTGGGCCATTATCTGTGGCAGGGAGGCCCGCGCGGCCGCGGGGCAGACAATCGCCGGGTAATAGAGTGTCTGTGGCCATTGTGCCAGCGTCCGCGCCGATCCATCACGCGCCTGATACCGCCAAGCACAGGCGGGAAAGGGAAGGAAAGCCTAGCCTCGCTGTGCTGCTTGGAGACTCAGGATGGGCCCGGGCTGAGGCCCTCCTGGCTCTGCCATCTACCAACTCTGCCAAGCCCTCAGGGAGCCCCCCACACACACATTTACAGGCGTGAGACAGTCTCAGAGAGGGGAAGTTACTTGCGCCAGGTCACACAGCAATGTGCCAGCGTCAGCTGGGCCCAACCCCGGTTTGTCTGTCCCGCGGCCTGTGGCAGGGGACAGAGCGTGTCCATGACACAGGGTGATGGTCCAGTATCCACACAGCCCCCATCTACACATGGAGCAGCAGATTTATTCCACCACCAGCAGCTACTCCTCCTGGGGCTGAGGTCACATGGAAAAGCGGGGTCAGCAGGGCATTGTGGGTAGGAGCAGGGCCTCGGGCAGGCAGCTCTGCCCCTCCAACTGTGGGACCTTGATCCCGTGACTCCCCCTCTCTCTGCCTAGGTTGCCTCCTTTGTGGCAACTGCAGACCCTCTCCTGGGATTGCTGGGAGGATTGGTTGTATTACTGGAGGGCTCCATGGTTAGGAAACATCACACAAATACTGGATGGTTGTATACATTGGGCATTATTTATATGAGGCATTTGTCCCTCCCCCGCCCCCCCGCCAAGCCCAAGCAAGGTGGGCACAGCTGTTACCTGAATTTGGGAAGAATGATTGTGAAGCAGGGCCTCCATATGCAGTTCAGGTTGCCATGGAACTGACTGTGTAGCCCAGGTTGGTCTTAAACTCAAACTCACAGGGATCCTCCTGCCTCAGCCTCTTGAGTGTTAGAATTATGGACCTGCACCACCATGCTTGACATTATTATCTACGTTTTTTAAGGCTGATGCAGAAGCAGGCTCAGAACCTTGCCCCAGAGTACCCAGCTAGAAAATGTCTCTCTTTTCCCTCATGCATTCTGTGGGCTTGTTTGCGCAAGAGTTTGACCCAAGAGTTACAGCTCTGAAAAGATGGCTCTTTCAAGGCACCCAGCTTTGTGAGGGACTCTACACCACCTGCCACCCTAGGGTGGTATCACCATTCCCACTGCACCAAGATACTGGGCAGTTAGGCTACCAGCTGCAGGTCCCAGACCCAGAGCCTGGATCTGATTCTGGAAGCAGGGGGACAGGCCGCCTTGCACAAGCACACCCTACCCCATCCGGTTTTGCAATCCAGGAAGACTGCTCGGAGGAAGAAGGCAGCAGTGGTGGGGCTCTGTGGGTGGTTCAGAAGTCATGGAGTGCTCTCCCATGTCAGTTGCTCTCACAGACATTTTTTAATTGAGCACCTACTTTGTGCCCACCGCTATGTGCTCTGATCTTAGTCAGGCAAGGGGATACAAAGTGGCGTGTGCTCAGGGGCTCAGGAGAGGGGCCCTGGACCAGTCTGTGGAAGCAGCGCAGTTTGGTAGGGGAGGCGCATGGTGTGCTGGAAGGGGATTCCTGGGGGAAGGAAGAAGGGACCCAGGAGAGAAAGCAGTTCAGAGCTCCAACAGGGGTACCCAGCTTCAGACACTGTGCTGCCCCTCCTTCCAGAGTCCTCACCCTGTCCTATCTCCCAGCTACCCACAGCAGCCAGGCTTCCTGTCTCCCTTTGCTAGCCAGCTCCTATTCACCCTGCAGAGCCCTACTGAGATGGCCTTGCCCTAGAAAGCTTTCCTAGCCAAACTGCCCTCCATCCCGAATCACTTCTCCTGCATTAATGTGTGCCCCTTTTTGTGTGCTAAGTTTGTCCTAAGAGCTACGGCTACAAAAAGATGGCTGTGTCTTTTTTCTGGGAGCTATTTCCCTGGGTTTCTTCATTAGTAAAATGAAATTCGCTGCCATTTATTAAGCGCCTAATACACACCAGGCATTGCATATAGCAGAATCCATAAGAGCAACTGAAGCATTAGAGGAATCTGAGTGTGGTGGTGCGGGCCTGTAATCCCACCCTTCAGGAGGCTGAGTCAGGAAGATAGCCATGAGTTTAAAACCAGCCTGAATTACATAGAGAGACCCTGTCTCAAAAAAAAAAAAGTACAATAGAACGAAAAGAAGCAGTAGAGCACTGTCGGCAGCAAGCCATCGCTGTCCGTGGGGACTGCTTCTGAGATCCCTGTCCATGAATATTTGTTTTTTGAGACAGGGTCCCACTATGTAGTTCAGGCTAGTTTTCAACTCACCAGGTACCGCCTGCCGCAGCCTCCTGAGCGCTGGGATTGGCTTTGCGCCTCCACGCCCAGCTCGGTCTTTTTGAACGGCTGGAAGCTTCCTCCAGGGGCGCTGTGTCAGCGATTTCTCTCTGTCCCTTCTCTCACTTTCTCCCCAGAGACCCGTCGCGCTCTCCCCTCCCCGACCCCGGGCACAGGCTTCTCGGCCTGGAGTGTAGCGGTGGGTGGGGGACGATGTGACGCAGTGCAGGACCCTAGGGTGGGGGGTAGGGTCACCTCCCTTTGCTTAGCGAAGGCCCAGGGGGCGCCTGGGGCTCTGTGAGAACGTGCAGGGACCTTGGGGACAGCAGACGGGGCTGCGAGGTGGGCCACGGGCCGAGGGGGTGCGGGGAAGCCCGGGGTGTGGGGAGAGGTCGTGGGGAGGCCAGGAAAGGTGGAGCTCGGCGGGGGTCGTGGAAGAGAGAGAGGCCCGGATAGGGGTGCACAGGGATGAGGTGCGGTGCACGGTGTCCAGGGTACAGGCGGGCAGGCAGTGTGCCCCGGGGACAGAGATGGGGCGCCCAGTGCCGTGAACCCCAAGCGCCGGGACCTCAGAGCTGGGCCTGGCGGGGGATGAATGGCCGGGTCCCCGCGCGGGCTCCTGCGCGCCGCCAAGTCGTGAACAAAACGCCGGCCGCGCACCGAGCGGCTTACACCGCTCTCCATATGGAAATGCAGATAATCCCCCGGCTTTGTGCGCGCCAGGGCGGGGGCGGCCGGGGAGGGGACCGGGCGCCGGGGCTCGGCCTTTCAGAGGAAGGTCTGCTAGGGGCTGGGGAATTTAGCTGGATTTTGTTGGTCAAACACTTAGGGGCCCGCGTCGCCCCCTGCCCCCACCCCAGGGCTGCTCCACATCCTCGCGAGGGACACGCCGGGCAGGGGTTCGGCCAGCACAAAGGAGGGGGGATTACGGGCAAGGTCAGAGGGCGCGCGGATTAGAGGTGTGGTGTGTTAGGAGGGCGAGACCGCCAGGAATACTTTCCGTTTCCATGAAGCCTGTGTTAATTGATGGGGAAAATCTCGCCCCTGCAACCCCTCCCTGGGTCTGCTCTGCGAGACCCGGATTCACAAATTCTCTCCTCTGAACCCCAACTGAGGCCGCCTCCTTCGTCCTCCGCGGCTTTGCCCCCTACTCTGTCCCTCCGCGCACAGCTGTGCTGCCCAGTGGCAACGACCCCAAGTGACACAACCTTCCAGGCCAGCAGGGAAGTAGGAGAGCCGCAGGCCGCCGGAGGTGTCTCCTGCAGCGCACCTACACACACACACACACACACACACACACACACACACACACACACACGTGCATTCGGTGTGACTAGGGGAGTTCTTCCGCCTCTCTGAATCTCCATTTCTTTTTTAATCTGTAAAATGGGGATCAGAAATAGCAACGCCTGTAGGTAATTTTCTGTTTGTTTTTACAACCTGCGCTGTGTTCTGCAGGAATGAGCCACATGCACACAGTCAAGGTGTTACCCTGGGCCCCCAGCGTCTTCATCTAAAAATGGACATGGTGACAATCATACACACCCAGTGGGATTGTTACAAAGCTTTAAGACGTCCATGTCCATAAAGAAACAGGACAGCATGCATAGCCACGGCCTCCACACTGAGCCACATCCCAGACTTTTTATTGTTTATTTTGAAACAGTTTCTTGCTAAATCACTGGGTTTCCCAGGCTGGGCTTGAAGTTGTGACCTGCCTGCCTCGGCCTCCCAGAGGGCTGGGATGACAGGTGTGCGCCATCACCACCCTTGCCCCCCAACTCCTCTGGGTGCATTGAGTCCTACGGCGCAATTCCAGTCAGAGACGACGTGTGTCAGGGTGGTGACAGTACAGACCCTCGTGGAGAACACAGGGACCTTGAGACTCTTCCGTTATTGTGGGGTTGGAGTGGAGACGTCTCCTCATCTTCATCTGTGGAAGAAAAGACCAAATGATTTTTTTAGCAGGCCACTCCCCTTCCCTGAATCATAGGGGTAAACGAGGAAGACTGCAAAGCTCCCAGCATCCTTGGCTACTGGAAAGGAGGCTTAAAAGAAGAGGTGAACTGGGCTTGCCTGTAATTCCAGCATTTGGGAAGCTGAGGCAGGAGGATTGATTCATGGTCAAGGCCAGTCTGGGCTACATACTGACACCATCCAAACAGCAAAGGGGACGGATGATCCTGCACTTGGAGTCTCACCCTCAGTGCTGCCAGCACCTCAGGTTGGGTGATTCTTCCATGTGGGCTGTGCTGGCCCAGTCTCCGCACAGATGCCAGTAGCACGCACACACCTTCCATGTGACAAATGAAGGTCCCCAGGCATTGTCACATTTCTGCTGGAGGAGAAACCCGCCCAAGTTGAGAACCGCTGCTCCACCCTGAGCTGTTTGGGATTCATATGCCATATGTTCTGTTTTCTTCTGGATTATAAACTTCAGACCCAAGACAGGAGAGTAGAGACCAGGAGACAAAGACCCTTAAGCTGCACCTTTTGTGGACGTGAAGAGGCTCTTGGAGATGTATCGTGACCTTGAAAGACAGAAAGGCCGTTGTTTGGAAGGAAGCCAGGAGGTGGATTGTGCAGAGGGACAAGGAAAACCTGTACTCCAATCCAGAGCTGCCCCACGGTGAGACGAGTTGGTCTGGTAGGGAGTGAGTTTCCCATCACTGGCAGCATGCAAGCAGCAATTTGATGACCACTGGGAGGAGGGAATTGTCTCAGATGCTTTTCTCGTTGCTGAGGCAAAATACCCAACACCCAAAGTTAAAGGGGGAAAGGTTTACGTAGCTCACAGTTTGTAGAGGTTTCAGCCGATCATCAGCTGGCTCCAAGGCAGGGTGGCGTGGCAGAGGGCGTCACAGAGGAGAAACAGTGATAGAGGGCAGAAGGGAGCAAAGCAAGCAAGGGACAGGACAAGCCTCTTTCTGCCCCTTACATTGTATCCAGGCTACCAGGGTCAGGGCAGTGCCAAACCAATCAGTGGACTGACTCAGTGATCACCTACCCTTAGTCCTAACGCCCTTAATCCCAGCATGGTACTATGAATCAGTCACATACACTAGATCCAGCCACCTCTGAAAAGCCCCACCTTTGACCACATGAGGCTTCGGGGACATCTAGACATGAGCCACGAGAGGAATACTACAGAAAACAGAGGTTTCCAGCCCGAGACCGCTCCTCCTCCCTCCCGGGAAAGCCCTCTCTACTTCTCTCTTCTAACCCAGAGCCAGCATCTAAGACTGTTCTCTCCACCTTGCAGCTTCCTACCGCCTCCCCCGAGAATCTCTCCCCACCAAGCTCCAGGAGCCACTGACGGGCAGGCAGAAGGAAGATCAGAGGCCCCGGGAACCACTGGCCCCCAAAGGAAAGGGGAGAAGGAGAGCCGCCCCAACCAATGGCCCAGGGCAGTGTGGAGCAGCGTGCCGGGCTGCAGCCCACGGCACAGAGCAGAGCCGAGGTCTCCTCTTTGGCTCCACAGTGCGAACCTGTACCAGGCGACTCCAGGGTGACCTTCCGGCGTGCTCTCCCCAGACAGGCCAGACACCCAGCGGCCAAAAGGTCAGGAAACACAGACTGGTTTCTGAGCAGAAGGACCTTACAGAAAGGCTGATGAGGCCCAACTGCAGGCCTGAGCCAAGCTGGAGGCTTGTCCAACACAAATTCTTACTTTTGACAGATATGCGGCAAAAGGTGTGTGTGGCAGGGCGTAGGGGAATCCCCTGTTTCTCTTTGCAACTTTTCTATAAGTCTAAAGTGAGCCCCCAATTGAAAGTTTATTTCAAACTGTCCATGGTGACACAGCCCTGTAATCCCCGAGTACTCTAGGAGGCTGAGGCAGGAGGATTGCAAGTTTAAACTCAGCCTGGTAATTTAGTGACTTGGAAAGACCCTATCTCCAAAAAACTTTTTAAATAGGGCTGGGGAGGCAGCTTAGTGTAAAGGCCCTAGGTTCAATACCCAGGCAGGAAGGAAGGGAGGAAAGAAGAGAGAAAGAGAGGAAAAAGGAAAAAAGTTTATTTTAAATAATAAAACACCGGCTTAGGAAGAAATTTGACCACTGAAGCCCCACTCACACACCATTTTCTATCTATAGGCACAGTTCTATTTCCTATTGGCTTAATATTTTTATTCAAGTGAGGTCATTTTTTAACTTTAAAATTTTTATTTTAAATTGAAACTCTGTATTGGCACCAGCAGTAAAAAAACAGGGTTCTCTTGCGGCAAATCGGTGGTGAAAACACAGAAGCGAAGCTGCCGCCTTGAAGGCAAAGGCTTCTTCTGCCTTTGGAGGGGTCTGGCCGTTCCCTGTGTGCTGGGTGGGAAATGAACCCTGGGGAGGCAGGTGTTAAAGACCCATCCGCAGCCACCGCAGCAGGGACTCGGTGCTGGCTGGAGTCCCAAGGTTGGAGGGAGACAATAGAGAAAGGGACTCACTTGTCACGTGTGATTCAAGGTCGCTGGGAGCTGTGGACTGAGAACCGCTGGAGGGGCGTCCTGTCTGTTGGAGGCAGTTGCCGAAGTCGGGCCGCAGCTACACATGGTTCTTAATACTGGAATTCATTTAAAATCAATGAGGTGGCAGATTCCTTCCTTGGGTCACAGAATCCCAAGTTCTTTGTGTTGCGGGGGCCACCATGGCAGAGTGTGCGGGAAAGCCTTTTCTCTGTGCAGGGAGTTAGGCCGGTGTCCTTCTCATCTTCCTCTCAGGGCTCGGCCGGCAGGCCCTGGGGACAGCCGGAAGCACAGGAAGGAGAGGGGGCCCGGGGTGTCACCAAGAAGACCTCCCAGCTCCGGCTCCTGGCTGCTGTGTCCCTGAGGTTGGTGGCCCTGCTCTGGGCATAGAAACAAACCAGGATCTGTCTTGAGGATATGACTTCTACAAAATCATGAAATGGCCCAAGTTGGTCAGATTTTTGCCCAAAATTGTCACCCAGTGTCCTAAACCATTCAAAGCAAAGGTTTTCCAGATAACATAAGTGTCTAACGGCACATTATCAATCACATTGGTCAATCTTCAACATTCCTGTCACCCCAAGAGAAAGGAGTGGCCAGAGTTGGAAGCACAGCTGCTCACTGCTCTACAACTACAGGAAAGCCACTTAACCTCTCTGATCCTCACTTGTGTCTGTAAAAGGAGATTCACTGTAATATAGTGCTCACAAGTTTAAGTGAGAGAACAGGGGGAAAGTGCCCGGTACCTAGTCAGTGCTTCTTTTACAAGGTCAGTTATTATTGAAAAACTTGAGGGAAATGTTTCTAGATACCCCGTGTAGACTATGAAGACAATAAAGATGGCGGTGGGAGTACTAGCTGGTAAATTTCCTGCCTGTTGGGAAGCCACTCTTGGGCACCCAGTTTTACACATCCCAAAATCTCTTGTCCTCCACCATTTCAGGGCCCTTGTGGCAGACATTGTTAACGTTCTTCCACATCCAGGGCTCAGTTTCCAGGTTCGGAGGCAGCAAGTCCTCTTTCCCTTGAATTTAGTGTGATGATGTAACTGGTTTGGGCCAAATTCAATATGAACAAAGAACTCACACCACTTCTTGGCCAAAATTTCATTGCTGGTGCTGGACCTTCCACCACTCTTCCTCTGCCATGTGGCTTGTGGTAATATGTGGAGGTTTCAAGGTCATATGATGGTCACTATCCCTAGCGTAGGTCCCTGAGTCACTTCAGTGAGCAAAGAGGCACCTGTTGATTTGCAGGGGAAAAGTGATACATAAAGAAATGAACTTTCCTTATTTTAAACCATAAGATGATAGGGCTGCTTGTTACACAGCACAACCCAGCCTGTACTGACTAATACAACCTAGTTCGTCCTTCCCAAAGCCTGCATGTGACATGTTGCCAGTTAGAAAACTAAGACTCAGACCAAGGTTCAGTGAAGGAATCCAGCCATTTACCAAACTTCCTTCTCTTTGCACCAAAGTCCTGCCAAACATTGTATAATCTGACTCAAGTCTAGAAATGTATTAGTGGTAACATTTAGGAAAAAAAAACAAACATCAACACACACATAACACCACAGAGAATTCATCCCTCTTTTCAAATAAAACAGACATCTTGTTCCTGCCAAGAGCTACACTGGTCAACGCACAAGGACTTTGCTAGTTAGCAACGGCAATCAATCAGATCCTTCAAATTCTGTTAGCATCTTTCGATTTCGAGACACCTAAGAAAATAATTATGTGATTCTAAAGTATCTCCTAATGAGATTGTTCTTCAGGAGAGCAGCAAGTTTCTCTTTCTTTTTTTATCAACTTCAAGTGTTTGGGGAGATGTCAAACCGCACTTCATACTAAGTGTAATTTGCATGGTATTTGTTACATCAGTGTAGGCGCTGAATCCCAACTGCTTGCAGGAATTGAGTTCCCTTAGGGAACAGGGTACAAAATTCATGTAGTCACTCAGCAAACCCAGCACAGTGGCCATGCACCAGGACTTGTGCTAGGACTAGGGATATAGCAGAGGAATGTCCACCATGGTTCTGCTCTCGGGAGCTTCTGTTCTCCTGGGGAGACAGACATACAATAACAGTGACAGAGATGATAATACAACCACGGGGTAATTGTACAGGAGACTGAGGCTGGCATGGGTATTGATGAAGCTAACACTCCAGCTTCTGGTGCTGAGAACCGAGGAAAGTCCGGGCACTGTGGCGTAAGCATTCCCTTCTCCACAGGGGCCGTGGTCATCTTCATGGACAGGGACACTCAGGCAGTTCAGATCCTTCAGATTTTCTTTGCCATCAAGTGGATCTGCTGAAGTCTGAGGTGCTGGGTTAGATGCCCTCCTCTCCAGCTGGTTGGGCGATAACCCAGCCCACAGAGTACCTTCTTTTGCATGGTGCTCAGGAATACTGCTTCCTGCAGAAAGACCCCAGTGGGTCCCCATAAACCTGGTGGCCAGGAGCCCTTAAACCTCGGAAGTCCTGAGCTGCAGGGTTCCCAACCCAGGGTGCTTTTGCTTCTTGGCCCTTTTTATGTTTTTGAGACTGAGTCCCACTAAAGTACTAAGTTGCCCAGGCTAGGCTCAAAGTTGGAATCCTCCTGCCTCAGCCTCTCAGAGTGATGGGATTAGCAGTGTGTGCAACATGCCAGCTGGGTCTAGCACTTTAATCGCCGAGTAAATAAATTCATCAGCAAGAATGTAAAGATTGGGCAGTCACTGAGAGCACCCTGTACACTGCACACTCCCCGAAGCACATGGTGTCCTTTGGGCCCCTGCAACCCCACTGGGGGAAAACCAGGAGTCCTGTAGAAGGACAGGACTGTCCTTCTGCACATTTCATAGACACAAAAATGGAAACACAGAGAGTCTTGGCAACCTGCTCAAGGACACCCAGCCAGGAAGTGGTGCAACTTGAATTTGAACCTGGCCTGCTGCACCCTAGGGCACCGCACCTGATTGCTTCCGAATTTGGTAATTACCAGCATCTTTTACCCCCTTGTTTGGAGATGCAAGACTGACTTTCCTTCACATGAAGGAAATAAATTCCTACTGGTGGGAAGAGACTTAGTTTTTAGACCTGCTGCACGTTCAGGCTCCTCTTTGCTTCCCACGTCCCTCAAAATGGCTGGGTGAGAGGGTTGGGGCTCCAGAGCTATCTCTGAATTGCTGTTCCCACCCCAGTGCCTGGGTGAGATGAACTCTGAAGAGTGCCTGTTATCACTCCCAGAAACACTCTCTTGATTCTTTTCTGGCTGCTTATAATTTAGTTTCAAGATCATGAGTATTTCCAGCTTTTTATCTCTAGACCTCAGACTGACCACTGGCCTGGGAAATCTCAACCTCTGCATTACACATGGCACCTACCTCTCAAAGGACCGGTTCTTGCAGACCCAGAGCCCTGGCCAGGCTGTGGGATGTTCTAAGCTCATGCCCCACAGCTGCAAATCCCCAGAAATTGCAAATCCATACACTACTCGTCCCAAGGATTGCAGCATTTCAACCCTGAGTCCCAGTTAGCGGAAGACACCTTGATTGGCAAAGCCAGAGGTAGGAGAGTTGAAGGAAGTTCTTAAATCAGACTTCCTGAGCCAGATCATGTGAATACATAATCTCCCGCGTGTGCCAAGGTGCACGATACATCACCATCCATAACCATAATATGGCGTCATACATCACCCTTTCATAATAAATAGCACATCATCTGCTCATGATATTTTATCATACAATATCAGGACATCTGCACACAACATCATATATTATGTAATCGACACTTGGCATTTCTTCTTAGAAGGAGCATCTTCAGATATATTTGGTTAAAAAGAAGTGCCACTGGCTTGTGTTAGGAGAGAAATTTCCCATAGTTCCTTGAGGCTGGCCTGGCCCCAGGGCAGTCAGCCTGTAGCTTCTTGTTCAGGATGCAAGGTTTTTGGCTACAATGGAAGGGCAGGCACCTAGCGAGCCAAGCCACCTAGGAATGCGGCGTCTTAGGCCCTGCCCTGGGTCTGCTGAATTTGGGTAAGATTTCCAGGTGACCTGTGACCATATTAAAGTTTGCAAAGTGCTGTCCAGCTGGGATTGGTGACACACACCCATAACCACAGCCACGCTGGAGGCTGAGGCAGGAGGTTGGCAAGTTTGAGCCCAGTGTGGGCAATGACTTAATAAGACCCTCTGTCAAGAGAAAAGATAAAAGAGGCTGAGGATGTGGCACATTCGTACAGCACCCCAAGAATCAACCCCCAGTCATACACACACACACACACACACACATATAGTAGCTCACCAAGACACCTGAATATAAGTGCCTTGAATTAAAATGCGGGAATCTTCTGGATCTGTGTGTGTTCCCTGCACTGGTAAATGTGCAGGGTGACATGTAACATGTATGTGCCATGGTCCCCCAGGAGCTGACCAGGGGTCTCCCACAGCCTCGACCATAGCATCTCCAGAATCCATCTTCTTCCAGCTCTGCGTGTGTCCCCTCTGCTGACAGTGGCTTGGCCGGGGGCATCATGTGACCAGACCAGTGTTTTAAAAACTCAGATTTGTCTTAATTTACTTCACCTTCCCAAATCTCACAGAGCCTCGCCCAGAGATGGAACTGCCTAAGCAAAATTACATTCTACTCTTGTATTTTGATTTCTTGGTTCCTAATCCTGTCTTTAAAATATCCACATATAAACCCCGATATTTCCTGCTGCAAATTAGAACCACAGAGAAATGTTTTAAAAGTGAAAGGGAAGCTAACCTGATCCCAGCGCATCTCAACTCAGCACTTGGGACAGGAGGCTGAGTGGCCCTTCCTGCAGGGTGAGGCCTGAGTCCTGAGCTCGTGGTCAGCAGTGGCTCTGGTCTCCACCTCGAAGGGCCAGCAACATCACCTCCTTATTCAAATGTGGCTGCAAACATCACCAAGTGTTCCCTGGGAGTCCAAATCCCCCAGTCCAGAACCACTGCCCCATCTTAAAAATCCAGCCCTGATCAAGCTGAGTGCAATTCTCTTCTGCGATGTCTCCAAGCACAGCAGCTGGGCTGACACACTGCCGCTCACCGCCTTCCCCCAGCCAGCCTGTGTGTGCCCTGTGTGAACTGTGAGCGAGCGTGTGCGCGTGTGTGCAAGGAGTACATATGCGTGATTGCGGTAATTCTTTTATCTTCCTCTCACACCCTGGGCATTATGAACATTCATCAAAATAATTGACGCGGATGAAATTAGCACTTCCTGCTATGTTGGTCAGATAAACTTTGCTGAATATTGATTTCACACAAAGAAAATGACATGTGCTTGGGCCTAACCCTTTATCTGGCCGGGCCAGGGAATGAGGCAGGAGGCGGACAGGGCTGGTCGCAGCCAGTGGAGACGCAGCCATGAGAATTCCTTTTATCTCTTCCTCCACAAGAAGACAAGAGAAGATAAGGAGCCAGAGGGAGAGAACGAGCAGCCCTGGGCTCGGGGGAGCTCCGGGAAGGCGTGGGACAGGGACGGGTGGCCCTGGGGGACCGCGGACCGGCACTGGTGAATGCAGAAGAGCAGGAGCACAGTTGGAAGGAGGAGGAAGGCGCTGAGGGGTGGGGCGCGAGGACTGCCTGTCTGCGGCCCATTCCATGCCCTGGCCTGAAAACAGGAGGAGAAAGCATCCCGCTTCCCCAGGAGGAGGGAATTTCAGTGCTAAAATCAGGCAGCCTCGGATACACCGGGTCATCCGGTCACCCTGCGGTTTAGCTGGGGGACACGGGGCGACTGGACTTCAGTTTCCCGCTCTGTCGGCCTGAGGTGGTGGAGACCCACCTCTCTAGCCCTTCATGTGATGCCACACAATACACGACTGTGATTCTGACACAGCAGCACACACATGCCACACTCAGGCACTGTGCTGTCGCCTCCCAGCAACCACATGGGGCAGGTCCTGCCACGATCCTGCTTCTCAGCCGGGAAGAAAAGAGCAAAGAAACTGCTCCTCTGCGGCCACAGACTGGCCCAGCCGCAGGTTCTGGTCACCCTGAGCGCAGCCCCACTCGCGCCTCCCCTCCTGCTGTCCTCCCCGTGCACACACTGGCAGGACGGCACATCCACCCGGTCTCCCGTGCAGGCTGTGGAGTCTCAGGAGTGACACAGGAGTGGCCATGACCCCCCCAGGAGACCGAGCTGAAAGCTACCCGCTTCCTCTGTGGAGAGAGGTGACAGGGTGTTTAGCTAAGGGACGGGGCTTGGGGGCTGCTCGAGATCCTTCAGGGAAGTAGATAAGGAGGAAAAGAAGAGGAGGGGGAGGAGAAGTAGGGGAGGGGAGAAGGCAGGGCCCCCAGATGGTGCAGTGGGGACCCACCACCCTCAACAGGACCAGTGCTGGGACAAGGTCACACCCCTTCCGGGAGCCCGCCCAGGAGACCCCAGTCCACAGAGGTCTCCTCATGCCACGAAAGTCAGGAGCTCCTGGCTCCCTTTGGATGCGTCTGGGTCAGCCTTCGAGGTCAGCCTGAGTCCTGGTGCTACCCACGTGCATCCAGTGCCATGCCTGCCAGTGGGCAGGGGCCCAAGCACCCTTCCCATGCCTCTCTCCCCTCCAGTGATGCTGGTCAGGGTGCAGCGACGACGACGCGTACTCCTCCGGCCCACACTAGCTCCTTCCTCAGGCCTAGGTGCGGCCCCACAACAGGACACTTGCCTGGTGTGTGCCAAGCCCCGGTCCCGTCCCCGGCACCACGAAGAAGTGTGCATATTCTCACACTACGCAGTGCCAATCCCATTGCTCAGAAGAGGAAAGTGAGCCTCAGAGAGCGGGAGTGACCTGCACCAGGTGACACAGAGAGGAAGCGGCTGGGGCGGAGACCTGCCCTAGGTATGCTTGGCTCTGGAGCCCTCCTAGCAGCCTGTTCTGCGTCCCCTTAGAGTGTCCATCCTGACCAGGGGAGGTCCAACTGGTATGGGTGTCAGTGCAACTCTCACTGTATCCCAGGTAACAGGCAAGAAGTCCTGTGCCCCTCTGAGCATTTCTTCCCTCCCACACACAGAGGGGCCCTGTCCCCGCCTCCCTGAGAACCAGAGGGGACTTCTCCACCCCATAGCCAGGGACACCAAGGGCAGGGATTGGTTGCAGGGGGTCATTCCAGGTGTAGTCTCCACGAAAGCAGGATGTGCCATGGTTGGAGAACTAGGCTACGGCGGGGAGGGGAGGTCTGACATATTGGATCCGAGGCCATTCTGGCCCAGCCAGGTCTTGACCTTGACCTTTCACCCTGACAGGCTCCACCAGTTCAGAGAGAAGCCAGGGCTGAGATGCCAATTTTGCCCAGCAGCCTGCCCGCTTCTCCACATGACTGGCAAGGCTGGCGGCAGCTCCCCCCACCCCCACCCCCGGCTATTCCCCATGCAATGCCCAAGACTCGAGTCCCAATGGGGGGCCGTGGGGCTACGGCTAATTGCAAATCATTTCTCAGGGCTCCCCGCTGCTCGGCTAAATTCACTGGAACTAATGTGTCCCGAAACAAATTTCACAGAAGAGCCAGGGCAATTACATGATGTTTAGTTCCCCTCCCCCGGCCCTCCCTCCCCAGGCTCCAGGCCAGGGCAGAGCCCCGGAGGCGGCAGGGTTGGGGGCGGGGAGGACAAGGCAGGGTGTCTTCTGGGGACATGAATGTTCTTCCTCTCCAGCCCTGAAACCCCGACTCCTCCAGACCCTTCTCGTTGTCCTTCTGCTCCCAAATCTCATCCCCACTGTCATGGGGCCCAGCGTCAGCTGCACCCCTTCCCCAGGCCAGCATCCCGGCTGCTGAATCTGGGAGATGTACCAGCATCCCGAGAAAAGCAAGGACTAAGCCTAAAGTTAGGTAGACCTGGGATGGAGCCCCAGCACCAGCGCTTACCGGCCGCTGCCTTTAGGAAAGTCTCTCACCTTCTCTGAGCCAGTTTCCTCACCCCTGGAATGAGGGTACCCCTGCCCGGCCAGTGGCAGCCACTGGGACAATCAGAGCAAAGGACACAGCAAGCTTTTATGTGGGCCTGGCACACAGCAGTCCTTGCATAAACACTGATCCCCATGGGCACCTACTTCAGGACTTCGACAATCAGAAAGTGAAGTTCCAGCCAGGCCCTATCCCGGCCCTCCCTGAGCTGCTCCTTCTCCCACCTCCCCGGCCTGTCCCTCCAGATGGCCATGTCAGGACAGCTGTCCTTTCCCAGCGGCCCCTCCGCGTTTCTCACGAGCCTCTCTTGGACCTTTTATTCCACTTTGGGGCTCTGGTTTCTTGGCTGACTGAAGTCACTCCTAGAACCCTGTGGCCAAGATGAAACCATCTGTCCCTCACAGCATCCACATTGCCAGGGTCGGCTGGGTGTCCACTCCAGGGCAACAGGGCAGGCTGTGAGCAGCTGGCCAGAGACAGTGTCCTGCATGACTGGATTCGCACCACACTGAAGGTTTCAGGAGTTAGCAAACCAGGAGCCAGGAGTGGTGGCACATGCCTGTGATCCCAGCTGATGGGGAGGCTGAGGCAGGGGAGTCGCAACTTAGTCTGAGCAACTTAGTGACTTAGCAAGATCAAGTCTCAAAATAAAACATGGAAAAGAACAAAAATTTCAAAAAGGCTGGGGATGTAGCTCAGTGTAAAGAACCTGGATTCAATCCTCCACCCTATAAAGCGAAACAAAACAAAAATCACCCACAAGCCCATCAAAATATCAACATCCAACAGTTATTTTTTTAAAAAATACCCACTGAGCTCCTGCTATGCCTCAATCCCCTGACAAAGTACCGAATGACCAGTAAGTAACAGGACAGACCCATCCGTGACCACAGCTGACACTTTGGTGGGAGGGAGAGTGCTGGGTAGGCCAAGACCTGAGATGGCATCCAGCAGCACTAAGTCCAAGGAAGAGAATAAAGCTGGAACCAGGACAGCATGGTGAATACTCGCTGCCTATTAGCTGGGCTAGTCCTGGACGGTGGCACTAACCTCGGAATTTAATTAGGAGAAAGAGCTGGGGGGTGGCTGGCGAAGTGTTCCCCAAAGTGCAAAGGCCCTGAGGTCAGCATGAGCTGATGTGGGAGGAGATGAGTGAGTCAGATAAGGAGTGGAGAAGAGATGATGAATCAGGTCTTGCAGAGCCTTGAAGGGTGAGCAAAGGGTTTTGGCTTAGTTCTGAGAGCAGGGGAAGCCACGGGAGGGTTTGAAGTCTGGGAAACTGATGTAGGTGTTCAGAAGATTGCAGAGACCATGACAAGTTAGCCCCGATTTGCAGGGACCATGACAAGTTAGCCCCGATGTATCTTCCCAAGCTCAGTGGCACTTCTCCCAGGAGCCCTGGGGACATGGCTGCAACGGTGCCGCACTCAGTATTTGCCCAGCATTCCTGTGCATTTCCTCACCTAACCTTCACTGTGCAGCTACGGTGCGCTCTATTACTGCTCCATTTCACAGGCGAGGAAATTGAGGCTCAGGGAGGTGGAGCTGCTTGTACAGGGTCACACAGACTGTAAAACACACAGCTCAACTCCTTGGCTGCTCTGTGTCTCCTCAGCCTGAAACGCCTCTCCTGGCCGAGATG
The DNA here is from genome assembly GCA_004027595.1 of Dinomys branickii. Classification (NCBI taxonomy): domain Eukaryota; kingdom Metazoa; phylum Chordata; class Mammalia; order Rodentia; family Dinomyidae; genus Dinomys; species Dinomys branickii. The sequence continues at coordinate 16,400 of PVLD010021666.1, forward strand.
CGTGGCATGGCTGCCTGCATGGCCTCTGCTGTCACCAGGTCCCTGGCACTGCACAGTGTCACCCCGCGCTGCAGCCTCCTGTCCTCTGCCCTGTGGGGAGGGGGCTGGGCCCCTTATCAGCCCCCGAGTTCGCAGGAGTAAGTTGTCTCCTGCGACCCGCCTGCCCTTGGCTAAATGAATGCTGTGCCGCCCAGATAATTCTGAAGCCATAAAGACGATATTAAAAAGAAGTGGGGGGCCGGCCGAGGAGGGCGGCAGGAGAGGCGGGGACAGACACGGGCGGACCACAACCTGGCTCTTTATCTGACCCGCAGCAGGCTGGCTGGGGCTTTCTCTCTCCTGGGGACAGAGCTGCCCTGTCCCCGCTAGTCCCTCTGCCCAGGGGAGGACTCCCCGGGGGGTACAAGGACAGAGGCATCAGGGGAGGGGGAGTCAGGGACTGGGGGACTTGGGGACTGCCCTGCCCCAGGGAGCAGAGGGACCAGCACATCCCAGGATGCCAGAGGACAGCATGGAAGGCCTTGGGCAATGTGCTCTTCATGAACATGGACTCCATTGGAAGAGAGGGTAGCTCCTGGCTACATCATAAAGGGACAAGGTGGGGAGCAGGACAGGGAGGCAAGGTGAGCCTTGCCTAAACCATCACCCTCTGGGATGCCCACCTCCTCCTTTCTAATCCCCAAGTGGCCCTGGAGGCTAAGAGCTCCATTCTTCCCATTTTACAGATGAGTAAACTGAGGCCTGGGCTCAGAAGGTCACTTCTCACTGTCCTTCCCTGACAGAAACGTAAGCGAAGGGTGAGGAACAAACAGGCCCCATGGGGCGGGTCACAGGCCAGTGATCCGGGCCACTTTCTGCTGTCCTCAAATACACAAAGGACATGGTGGTTGCACTGGTCTTTCTTGGTGGCTGCAGTTGCAGAAGTGAAGAGTAGCTTCTCAAGGCTGCTTGCCATCCTGGATCAAAAAGAGGAAAGATAGAAAAATAGAAATAGAAATCCTAGAAAAAGTACAAATCTTAGAACAACAGACCTGGATGCCTGTCTCTGCAGAGGGTCAGTGGTGATGGCTTTGAGTGGCCACGGTGTCCCCAAGAATGAGTCCCTCATTCAGACAGATGAGGCTTTGCCTAAAAACAGTGAATACAGAAACAGCCGCACCAAGATGGGTGTGTCTGCAGACACCTCCGGCCAGCGTATACAGACAGGTGCCCTGTCCACCCCCAATCATCCTGTGCACAGAGTGACAGGGCAGTTACGCAGATGCCCTGTGCCTCGGTTTCCCCAGGGGTAAAAGCCTCTTGTTAGGAGCAGACAGGTCCCCAGCATGTGGCGGGGCACACAGTGGGGACTTAGCATCTGCACTCTGAGCTGTCTCCCTCAAGGCCAAGGCCAAGGGATGCAGGCAACACCAGAGGTGCATGGCGGCACTGGGGGAATGCTGTGGCCCCTATCCTGTGGGGAGGTGACAGTGGTCATGGCTGAGGTGGCCTGGACAAGTGGAAGCTCATCTGTGACTGCTGCGGGGACCTTGTCCCACCTGGCAGACACCACAAAGGCCAGCGTGCCCCTCCCACAGAGAGGTGTGCAGGCCTGGGGGCTGGGGACCTCTCACCGCTCAGCATTCCCGCCACGGTGGGGACCACCCTTGTCCCGGCCTCACTTTCTCCCTCTGTGTTGTGGGCCCGCTCCCTTCCTGTACTCGGTGTGATGGAGGCAAATGGAACTCTGTGAGTGAGTGTGAGTGTGCACAAGTTCCCCGGATGCTTCAAAGCTAGAGATCATAGGACAACCCAATCCCAGTCCCCGGACATCCTGGGTTGCCCATGTCATACTGAGACACGAGGATGCAGCCACAGTGCCTTCCTCGGTTTCCAAGGAGCCAGCTGAGGTGTCTGGGGAAGAGGAGCGGTCCTAGGCTGAGGGTCCCCAGGCAGAGAGGATAAGCAAACGGCACAAAGCTAGAGAAAGAGACAGGAGACCCCAGATCAGAGGAGAGGGAAAGAGACAGAGGCCGAGACAGATAGACAAAGAGAAAGACAGACAGACAGACAAGAGGGGAAGTGGGCAGAAGGCAAATCAGAGACTCGATGCAGAAGGGGCAGGCAGGACAGGGCTGGGCCTCGGGCTTGCTCCCCGCCCAGCGGCCTACAGCTGTCCCCTCCCTGGGCTCCCAGCCCCCCTCCTGTGCACACCCCCACATCTGTGCCTTCCCCCGCCCGCTCAGTCCCACCCTGCCTGTGTCCCCCCACCCTGATGTGTCCCCTTCCTCCTGTCCCCTCCCTGCCCTGCTCCCCCACCCTTTGGGACACAGCAGGTCTGTCTGGTGCCTCTGTGGCCTTCCCGAAGGGCCTGGAGACAAAGGCAGGGTGAGCACCAGTTAATTGGGGTGGAGGTGGCCCGGGTCGGGACAATGTGGCAGCACCTCTGAGAGCCACTGTGCATGGTGTGAACGCAAAGTCTGTGCCCGGCCTGGATGCAGCCTCGGAGGAGCTCGGGGCACTGGGCGGGGAGGCCATGCAGCCAGGTTTAACTCCTGCCACCCTCCCCATCCTGAACCTTGTGCTGATGAGGTGATGGGGGTCCGGGTGAAACCCCCCACACTCACCAGCCGTGTGACCCGGGGAGACCCTGTTTCTCTGTGCCACCCGGGTAGACTCCCCACCAGACCCCTCCAGAAGGCCAAAGCTGGAGCTGGAGGGCAGCATCTCCCAGAGGACAGGGAGAGGCGGCCCAAGGTCCTATCAGGCCCTGACAATGCCAGTCTCAGGTCCGGGCTTCCTGCAAGTCCAGGCCAGGACAGCAAACTCCACAGACAGATGCTCAGCCAACTCCACGAGGCCAGCTGTGTGAACTCAGAGAACTGCTGGCCCTCTCTGCGTCCTCCCTGCATGCTGGGAGCACAGGGCCACCCCCTTGTCCCCAGACCCTCTGTCTATGGGGCCCGGATCACGTGTGCGCAGCCCTGAGAACAGCCTGAGCCGCCATGCTGTGCGCCGGGGCGCCTCCTGAGCTCCTGCATCTTCTGCCGTCCATGCAGCCACAGAGTGGCCTGAGCACCCATGTCCTGCAGTGGGATTGTTTTCCTCGAGTGCTGCCTGTCACCCTCCCTTCTCTCCCAGAGCTCAGCGCTGGGTCCTGACAGACGTGGACTCCGTTTGTCAGTTTCCCGCCCACCTTTGTGCCCAGGAGCCCCTGGCAGTGGCTTCCACCAAGTCCCCAGGTCCGGGGAGGGGGATTTCTCTGGACGATGCGTCCCACCTGGACTCCCCTCCCCCCTCAGCTCCCGTGGCCCGCAGATGGCCGAGAAGCGGGGTCCCCACCTGGTGGGGGCTGCTGGCAGAAGAGGAAAGTGAGGCCCAGAAAAGCTAACGGAAGGCTTTGGGGTGCCCCACCCCTTCAAGATGAAGTGGCAGCCCCATGCCTCCTCCCCGGGAAGCTGGTCATTTTTCCTGCACATGGAATATTTTATTCACAGCCTCCGAGGTTCCCAGACTTCTCAGCACCCACAAAGCCCAGGGCAGAACCTTGCCAACGTGGGGAAGACACTGGAGCGGGGCGCTTACTACGGGCCCAGCAGAGACTGGCTTTGTCTCCTTCTCTATTTAGCAGCTTCTTGTCCAGCTCTGAAATGTTGGGTGTTCAGAATCAGGATTCTAGAAGCCCTGCACGGCTCCACCCCAGAGCTGGGGAGATGGGCATGAACTCTCTCTGGGCCCCATCTGCGCTGCATGTTGCTGTGGGTGTCCATGGGGCGAGGTTCGGGACACCCAGAGCAGATGTCTCCCACGGCCTCCTGCACACCATCCGCACTCTGGCGTCTTCGCCTTCCTTACCCTTGCTTTACACCCACCCTTCACTGCCTGTCTATTTTCAGTTCTCTGGAAACACCTTTCCCAAGAGAAAGTCAAAGCCAGGTCTGGGTATCCCTCTGTTCCAAGCATGGATGGGGGGACTCGGAAAAGCCCTGAACTGGGGAAGGGAAGATGGTGACAGGCATGACCAGCGGTGCCTGTAGGGCCTTGCCGGGCTGGGCACAGATGGAGGGGCACTGGGCTGGGGGCAAGGGGCAGCTGCAGCCACCCTGAGCCTCAGCTGCCTCGTTAGCTCCTCATTGTCTCCTGGTGTCCCAGCCCAGCCGCCCTTCTGTCATCTCCATGCGCCCCCTCGGCCCGCAGCCCTGCCCCACAGCTCCAGAGGGAGCCCTGGTGAGGGGTCCCCGCAGCCTCCCCGCGCCGGGGCGAGCCAAAGCTGGGGCCACGGGTGGGCGAGTGGGTGGGTAGGGAGGAGGGTGTCGGGTGGAGAGGCCAGGAGGGGGGTGTCAGAGTCTATAAATCACACCCCACTGCGCTCCTGTTTAACACACACTTCTCCGACGAGCTGTCAGTGAAACCGTTAATTAATTAGCTAATCCCTCAATGAAGTGGATTCTAAATGGGCCTCCTCCTCCCAACCTCCCATTTAGATAATTGCTGCGGAGGGAGCTTTTGTGAGAGCCATTTTCTCCAACAGGCATGGCCCTGGCACACGGAGGGAGATGAATTTCGAGAAGGGTCAGCCTGCCTTCCCCAAAGTTCCTGTTGAGGGGCGACCCTGCTCTGCAGCCCAGGGAGAAACCGACCAAAGGGGGCTCCATCGGTGACTGGGGCAGGAAGAGGGATAGGTGTTGGATACTGAACCCTGGCATTTGTGGGCTGGTTTTTGACCTCACACGATTTTAATTCTAGGGACGTCTTCCTGAACAGCGATACCGACAATGAATGGCACTAATGCTGGTGACTGTCACCACGTAGGGGACACTAACTGCAGGCCAGGCCACCAAGCTAATCCCTCAATTAAGTGGATTCTATGTCCTGACCCTGTTCATCCTTACTGCCAGTGACACCGGGTGGGATCACAGGGTTCACCATGTGGAAGTGACCTGCCCAAGGTCACAGGACTGGCCAGGGTCAGAACAGGCAATGAAACGCAGATGTCTGAGCCCACAGCCCGCCCTCTGGACAATGATGAGATCTTTCAGGGCCTCGGTCCTATCTCAGATGGGACGCCAAGGCCATTGGAAAGGGAGGTGGTCAGTTTCAAGTCATACAGGGAAAGTAAGGAATATCTGACAAATGAATGACCAAATGAATGAATGAAGGATGACACAGAACCCAAGTGACTTGTGACTTGGGGCTCAGGGTTTTGGCACGTCCCCTCCCAATGCTAAGTGATGGAAAAGACACTGGTACATCCTAGGCACAAGCTAGTGGCTTTTACCTGCCCACCTCCCTCCCCCTGCGATGCTTGGTCCTCAGCTGGTCCCGGTCCCTGTGGCACCGGTGGCACTGGCCCTACCCTGAAGCTCCCTGTGGGAGCACTGCATAAGCCTGGCCAATCAGAGTCCAGCCCCACTATGAGCTCCATCCCCAGGAGTAATGGATGAGCCAGGAATGAGCCTGGGACCCCAGCCGAGATGAGGAGATGCAAGTTTAGGCTTTCTACAGGAACAATCAGGAAGGGCCTCTTCTCAATCTCTGGGATTACTAAGCTCCTAGGATACCCGCTTGAAGTCACTGGGAGCTGTGTTGTCACGAGAATGGAACCTCCCAGAGCTACCACAATATCCAGAACCATTCTTTGAGCCCCTGGATCCAGCTGAGCCTGATGCCTGTGAATACTTGGTTTTGCTTTCAGTTATTGAAGTTTTCATTACTGAGGCTGATACAGCTGGCCACCCACTAGCATCCATTTTCTTTCTGTTCCTTAGCAACAGGATCCTGATTTTGCTTGAGTCATCCATGAAGCTAGCTGAAAGACCTGTCCAGACTTTCTTGTAGTTCTGAGTGGTTGTGGGTGACCTGGTCCTAGGCAATGAATCCTTGGGGGAAACATCTTTCCCAAAGAAAAACACCAGACCCCCAGGAGAAAGCTCTTTGACCTTTGCCCTTCCATCTTTTTTTCTGCCTGGGTAACAACCACAATGCTTACCTGAGAATTTCTAGTTATCTGTCAAAAACAAACCCCTGGTGAATTGAAGCCCTTGTTCTCACATTCATGTTACATGTAGCTGAACACAACCCTAACGGACAGAGTGGGGCTTCTGTTTGCAACTGAACCCCCTCTGCCTGATATGTGCTTTACGGGGGATCTACGGAAAGCAGGGAGAAGAAAATGTCAGCGTTGGGAAGGAGAGCCTGGCCCTTTCTATGTGCTCTGAGATGATCGCCTACCTTGTTCTCTCATCTCTATTACCTAGCAAAGATAGCAATCTGCAAGGACCATAAATTGTAAGTAGATGGGGAAGAAAATTGGCCTTTAGCAAGGACTGACTCCAGGCAATATTTCAAAGTGGGGACGAAAGGGCTGCAAAAGAAACCTATCATAGCTCCCTCCACACCAGATAAGAGGTGGTTGGATGAGCAGCTCTCGGCACAAAGCGTTGTTAAGAACTTATCACCTACAAGACACCGGTCAGTGACTCTGTGCTAGTGAGGGCTCACAGCTCCCAGGTGCCTGGGAGGAGCTGATGCTCTGGAACAAAGAGGAGGAAGAGGCATCCTAAGGATGCTGGTCTTCCATGGGCTATTCCAAGGCTAGGAGGTGGAAGATCAAGGACAGAACTGTGCACAGGGAACAAGTGGTGGCAAAGGGACTGGTTGGCCTCAGGGGGCCACCTCTGCCCCCTGAGATGTCCCATCAGCCACAGCTCTGCAAGAAACCAAGCTCAGAACTTAGACTCTTAGAGTGACAGAATTTCAGAATACCATCCCAGGAGACATTCAGAACCACATTATTTTAGATGCTCCAAAATAGTATCTTAGAATTACACAATTCTAAAATGGTAGACAAAGGGATTTTGAAATTCTACCTTTGGAGGAACTTAGATCCACAGAACTTTAAAATTGGAGAAATCACTAAGAGTTGAACCTCTGAAATGTAATAACTCCACTTATCGAACCCAAGAATCATAAAATGTTGGAAAATGTAGTGAACAAAATTTCTGTGATGTGAAGCTAATTAATTTTATAAATACGAAGTGTAGGGCATCATATCTTCAAAGTTTTAGAACTGTGTGAGATCATGGAACCACAGAATTTTAGAATAGTAAATTAAAAGACTGAAGATATTTCTATAGAGTGTGAGAATTGCTGAATTTTAAAATGTTAGCACAACACTAAGATGTTTAGAGTCGTGAGGACTTTAGAGCTCACTCTAGCTAAACTTTAAGCAAAGCTAGTCACTTCTCCAGCAATGCTGACAGAAATCTCCAGCTCATAACACCACTGCAATGAGGCTGGCACAAATAGATGTTCCAAAAATGCAACCAAATCAGAGATTTTAAAAAATAGAATCACTAAAAGGAGATAAATACAGTACATTGCTCCCAAAACAGCAAAAGAAAATTAATGATCTCAGCCATCCAACAGAAAGCAGAGAAATAGTTATCAAAAAATAAAATGACTGAAGTATTTTTATCTCTAAAAATTACAATCAATGTAAATGGTTGAAAATTATCTGTTAAAAGATCAAGATTCTCAGATCAGATAAAGTATAAAATTGGCCACCTGTTGACTATAAGTACAATATGACAGATGACACAGACAGTTAAAAAGCAAGCTGGGCGTAGTGGCACACACCTGCAATCCCAGCTACTTGGAGTCTGAGGCAGAAGGATCACTTTAGCCTACGACCAATCTGGAGGAAGAAAGGAAGAAAGGAAGGGAGGGAGGAAAGAAGGAGGGAAAAAAGGAAGGAAATAAAGCTGATGTCGCCATATTAGTAACATACATGATAGAATTTAAGTAGAAACAGAGTAGGGGCCAACTGGATGTTTGATGAATGAATGAACGTTGCTATCCAAGGATGAGAACTTAGTCTTGACTAAGGGCACCCACTGCATTGCTGGGTAAACCGAATCCAGCCCTTGCCACCTGCCCCAGGATGCCCACATCCTCTTCTCTGGAGCCTGTGGCTATATATTACCTCCCACAGCAGATGTAATTGAAGTTACATCCTGAAGAGAAGGAGGTTGCTCTGGTTTGTTCAGGCTGCGGATCCAACCTGACTGCATGACAGTTTCCAGGACAGAACTTCCTCTAGCTGGAGAAGCAGACTGGAGGCCTGAGAAGGAAGCTATCTCCCTTGCTGGGGTGGGCAGGGTACACACGGAGAGCAGAAGACGGAACGAGGACAACCTCTGAGAGTAAAGATGGGTGCTCAGTGGACAGCCATTCGGAATGGGACCTCACTCTACCATAAGGAACAGGATACGGCCCATAGCACGGGTGAGCTCATGCATGGCTTTTACCCCAGAGTCCCCAGGATGGAGAACAGCCAGCTGACTCCTTGGCTTTGGCCTTGTGAAACCCCAGGACCAGTGAAGGCCATTGACCTATGGCCTATGGAACTGTGAGAAAACAAACACTGAGCCAGTAAGTCGCCTCTACCTTGTTGGGCTGCACTAGGAAGTGAGGACAGTTGCTGTTATCATGTGGGTAAGTTCTGCTTGCTGGGATGGGGTACAGAATCTGCCTCCCAGCCGCGAGTCTCCCGCAGTCCTACTCTGCTATCTTAAGCCACAGGTGTCTCCCACTCACTCACCCATCCTGCTTGGCGCTTTTTCAACATTTTAAATCAATTATCACACTATGCCTAGGACTCTTTGCTTCTCCAGGGCACCCATCCCCAGATGTCTATAGGATGCAGTTTCCGGATAGCTCACCCGCCTGGGGTGCTGCTGGACTCTGTCCCTTGATGGCACTGCTCTGCTTTAGTCCAGCCCTCAAGGACAGCTTCTAGGGTGTCACTCCTCAGCTCAAACTCCTCTGATAGCTCCTGGGGTGTCCAGGTGAAAAGTCTCAGTTCTTGGGGGGGAACCCACTGGGGCCTCCCTTCTGTCCCTCTCTTGGACAGAAGCTTTCTTTCTCTCAATAAATATATTCTGCTCTTAAAAAAAAAAAAAAAAAAAAAGTCTCAGTTCTTTAGCCTGGCATTCAAGACCCTGCCTCGTCATCTCAGTCTCAGTGAGTTCCACTCTTCTTTCCACCAGAATGAGGAGGGGTGGGGCCCTCAGCACCTCTCCAGTAGGCCGGTGGCTTTTCTATGGCCGTACTTTCCCTGTGCTGTTTATCTCGCCCGAAATGCTTCCTATCTTCTGCACTGACCAACACCCTGTGTCTTTAAACGTTCTCCAGAGGAAAGGCATACTCATAACCAGATTTGTAGATTTCAGCTCCTGAGTATCTCAAATCATCCACCACCTGCATCTCCACTGACCCCACTCCTTGGACCAAATTACCATCATCTCTCCCCTAGGCAACTGGTTTCCCAGCCTCTTGCTCACTCTGCTCCCCAAAAAGTAGCTACAGGGAGCTGGACACTATGTCAACTCCACTCATGACATCCTCTGCCTTAAAATCCTCTGTAGACCAGCCTGCTCTTAGGACAAAATTAATCACTTCCTTGAGAACCTGGTGTGGTCTGGGTCCCACCCCTCTCTCCACCTTCCTGTCAGGCTACAGTGCTTTAGACCCTCGTTCTCATCATACGTCTCCCACTGGGCCTGAGCCTAAGCTATTCCTCAACCCGAAAGGGCACCTCACCCCTCAGTGATAATCATATCTGTCAGGATGGGCTAAGTGGTGCTGCCTAACAAACATACCCACCACCTCTCCATGGTTTAACCCAGCAAAGGATTATGTCTCACCCCATCACACAGCAATTATGGGAAGCAGGGTGTCCTCATCTGTATTTTTCACTCCCATCTCCCCTCTGGGATACAGCATCCTGACCAGGAAGTACCTAAAATATAGCTGGCACCTGTGATAGAGGACAAAGAATATCCCAAAGTGTGTGCTGACTCTGAGGTCTTCCGCTGAAAGTGAGACATCGTCACCTTTGTTCACATCCCCCGGGGGAAGCAATGGTTACCCCTAGGTCAGTGGGAGGAGAAATGCACCTTCTGGGACCCTGGATAAAGAGGAGGAAGCAAATACTTACAGACCACCCTGGGTACTATTTCACTTTTTCTTTTTTAATTCTTCCTTTAGATTTTATAGCTCATGTATGGCTTGGTTAGGAAGCTGCCCATGACCTTCCCAAGCAAGTAGATCTGCATTAGCCGGCTTCTCACAACTGGGACAAAATCGCTAGCATCCAACATGGAAAGAGTGGTTCATGCTGGCTCCTGCTTTCAGAAGCTTCAGTCCGTGGTCAGCTGGCTTCCCTGTGCTGAGGCCTGTGGTGACATGGGAAGATCCTGGCAGAAGGACGTGACAGAGGAACACTGGTCACCTCACAGCAGCCGGGAAACAGAGAGGGATTAGGGAGCAGACAGGGAGGAAAGACGTGGCCTTCCCAAACAGTCCCCAGGGACTCACTTCTTCCATCCATCTATGTCCCACCTCCCAACACCCAGGAACTCTTCGTCAGTGCATGGGCCCAACAATGAGGTCGGCACCCCATCACCTTCAAACTCCACCTCTGGACACTCGGGCCTTTGGGGGACATTTTTTACCCGGACCATAACACTCTCCTGTTGTTAGCACTCCTGGAATATTTCTCACCATATGTTACCTGCCACAGCTGAGGTTTTACACTGACTTGGGTGATTATTTGTATAACTTCCCTCTTGTAACCATGAGCCCCAGGGGGACAGGGATCATTATAGACCCTACAGACTGTAGGATTCTATGTACATGACACTGCAGAAAAGACAAAACTGTTGAGAGAGTAAACAGATCTCAGTGGTAGCTATGGGCTCAGAGTTCAGGGTCGGGGCTGAGTAGGTGAAGCACAGGGAATTTTTTAGGGCTGTAAAACTCTTCTATATGATATGGCATTGGTGGAAATGTGCCTCTGTGCCTGTGTTTAAAACTATTAATTTTACAGCATAAAAAGTGAATCTTAAAACTCACTAGGCAATCCAGATCCTAGGAGGAATGCAGAACATAGCAGAATAACCCACCTGCATGATAACTGTATAAAACCACCTCCCTGCAGGAGGTGGGAGGAAGCATGTCTATCTAAGTAATGTGGAAATGACTGGCGTCCCTGAGGCTAAACATGGAAGGAGGGACATGGCACAGCACTCTGGCAATGAACTAGTCTCCCACCAGAGCATGGTTGGCAATTCGTGTGACCTGGAATCGAGTGGTTAAGGAGGGAAGATCAGGGAGCCATGTTCTCATTGCTAGAGTGAAAGCACACAGATAAGCAAGGGCGAGAAGCCAGACGGATCCAGCTAATGATGGAGTTGACACCATTTTGAACTCATATTCAGATTAACATAGATCCATAAGGGCTGGGGGTGGAGCTCAATGGTAGAGTGCTTGCCTAGTACAAGTTCAAGGCATGGGTTTGATCCCCAGTCCTGAACGCACTCACATGTACACACACACACACACACACACACACACACAGAGTCATACCTTGGTACTCAACTGCTTTGCAATTCATTGAATTTGCGACTTGAATTGGGAGTTGGTATTCAATTGGTACTCGATGCAAGAGCTGGAACTTGCTGGTGTTGATTGTCTTGTAACTATGTCTTGCTACACTTTCCAGCCCAAACAATTTGTTTGGTACTCACCGGTTTTGGTATTCATTTGTGCCTCTAAGAACCAATCAGTGATAGTACCAAGGTACCACAGTGGATGGATGGATGGATGGATGGATGGATGGATGGGTGGATGATGGATGGGTGGGTAGATGGATAAATAAATAAATTGATGGGTAGAATGATGGATGGATGGATGGACGGATGGATGGATGGATAGGCAGATAAGTAGACAGGGCTAGTTGTGCATAAGAAACATAAAGAGATGTATGCAGATGAGAGATCAATCATGCACATATACATTTCCTTGCTCCAAAAGCCAAGAAGTCTTGGAAGCCAGGACACCCTATGAGCTATGAGCTATGAGCACACTTAGTGTTTAACACCACTGCAATAAAAAAAAAAAAAAAAAAAAGACTCCTCAGAGAAACAGCTCATTCCATGGCTGCAGAAGGAAATACACAGAATGAGCTGGAGCATCTTGTTGTGCCAGAACATAATGAAGTGCTCAAAAAATGAAAGTACATGCAGTTGATGTTGGGGACAAAGGGACACAGGACCCAACTAAAAGAGTTCTCGATGGCCAAACCTGGAACAATTGGAGCAACAAGATTAGTAAGATGGAATTGGGTTGTAAACCAAAGTATAAAGTAAGTATCCATGAGTTCATGCTGTTACAAAGAAAGCATTGATGAAATAATTAAATTCACGGGAAAGACCAGAGAAATCATGCAAAGTTCCAAGTAATTCAGGAAACTGCTCTGCCTCTAAGGAAATGGGTCGTAACCCCCTAGCCCTGCGGTGTGGACAGCACTGTGTCTTCCTTTCAAGGGCTACAGGACAGAAAGAGCGATTTCAAGGGGAGGCCCTGGTGAGCAGTATGTCAGCCCAGACCTAGACCAGCGCCAACCCCGGGAGTCCCCCTGAGGGCTGACGTCCCAGAGGTAAGGCGGCAGCCTGGATGAGGTCTCACGATGGAGGAGGGAGACTACATAAAAACGGAGGCATCTGCACCAATTGTGGATTCTTGGTTGATAACAGGAGCAAGTGTACTAACATCGGTGCAGTAACCCTGACAACCGCACAGTACGACTCTGTGATCTTAATAGCGGAAACTGAGTGTGAGGTGTATGGAACCCCTCTGGACTGTCGATGTTCATTCTCTGAAAAACAAACAGAATGGGTTTGCAAACATCTATCCAGAGAGGAACTAATAAGCAAAAGGAGATCTACTTAAACAATTGAATACTATTCCTCAGCAAAAACAATGGACATCCCAGAGCAGTGGCACATGCCTGTAATCTCAGTGCTCTGGGAGGCTGAGGCAGGAGGATCAAAATTTGAGCTCAGTCATGAGAACTTGTCTCAAAATACGGGGTTTTTTAAAAATTTTTTAAGGCCTGGGATGTAGCTCAGTGTAAAGACCCTGGGTTTAATCTCTAGTGCCACAAAATAGAATAAAATAAAATAAGAAAAAGTAGTAAAATAGAAATATGTGGCTGGATGTCCACCAGCACCTGACCGGTCTCCAAGCTTGAGGCTGCATTGGAGACCACCCAAAAGAGCACGCACTGGTTCCACTTACACAAAACTTTTCAACCTTGCCTCTCGTGATAGGAGCAGATCCATAGGCACCAGGGGTGGGAGGAGGGCAGAGACGAGAGCAGACGCCAGAAGAAGCTCACAGGTGACAGCGTGTCCTGTCTCGATTGTGTGGATGGCTCCAGTGTTATACCAGGTATGGAAACGTATGAGGCTGCGCGCTTCAATACAGAGGTGCGTGGTGTGCGAGTCACACCTCGGTACGGCTGCCTCTCAAAGCGCGCTCGGGGAAAGAGACACGGGGCAGAACGGTGGTGTCTGTGGCCGAGTCTGAAGCCGGGTGCCGCCCCTCAGCCGCTCGCTCAGCTCCTGATCGCTCGTGGGCACCTCTGCTGGTTAATTCCTCTCCCCCGGGAGTCCCCAAGCACACAGGGCTCATTAGCTGAGGGCCCGGCCTCGTGCAACTTGGTGTTTGTTAAAGATTAATGGAGTGTCTCGGTGCGAGAGCCGAGGGGTCTCCTGGCCTCGTTTCTTCCAAATCAGCCCCCCGCCAGTTCGAGCCTCTTCGTCAGCCACAGGGAGCCGCCGCCTGCCGCTTGAGAGCTAATGGGGCTCTGCCAGCCTCCCTGCGGCCACAGCCTCAGATTCCTCCACAGGCTCGAGAGCCCGATAGCTGACCGGCTGTAGTCCCCACTTCCCTGCTTCCACGGCCCCAAATTCACCCAGCCCAAAGGAGCCCGCGTCTACCCCAAGGGCACTGCCAGGTCGCTGCATTGGGGCCCAGTCCTCTACGGACAACATCCTTGGAGAGAGCGGGACTTCCCTCTGTGTGGCACGTCTCACTCTGAGCAGGGGTTTCCATTTCTGGAGCTAAACACAGGTCAGTGTCAGCAAGAGTCCTCCACTTCTGGGCTTCAGCGCTGAAGACATCTATGGTTTCCTGACGGAGAAAACGGCTCCATAAAGGCCAGGACTTGGTGTGACTTTGTCACCGCTCTAATCCCAGTGTCCAGCACTATCTGGCACCTAGGAGGTACTCAGTATCTGCTGAATGAATAGATGAATGGATCGTTTCCCCATGTGCTGAAAATCTAAGCCAATTATGGTGCCACACACCTGAAATCCCAGCTATTTGGGAGGCTGAGGCAGGAGGATGTCAAGTTCAAGACCAACCTGGGCAATTTAGTAAGATCCTGTCTCAAAGTAAAAATGAAGACAGTTGAAGACTGGGTTCATAGCTCAGTGGTAGAGTGCTTGCCTTGTACATGGGAGGATACCCAGCACAGGACCAAAAAAAAAAGGAAAAAGAAAAGAAATTCACATGACTTCTGGCAAATGGTCTCAGTGTCCATTGCCACATCCTCACCCTGGTGCTCCCTCCCTCACCGCAGTGCCTGGGGAGTGCTGCATGAGCCCCACTTCCTGTGCGCAAGGCCCTCACTTCCTGTTCCCA
>PVLD010021667.1:0-30929 GCA_004027595.1 Dinomys branickii
GAGAATGTCCCTTAAGCTGTCTGCTGAGATTTCCGCTTCTACTCCCTACCCCAAGACCTGGCCGGGGCGAATAAACAGCTCGCCACCCCAGGGTTCTTGCAGATAGGCCACTCAGGTGTTCCTCCCTGGGTGGAGCTCCTTCCCCCCTCACAAAACCCGTTGGGGCGCCTAAGTAGGTCTTCCCACCCGGGAGATCCCGTAGTCCTTGAAGCTGCTTTGATGTCTCTCGCTGGGCTGAGCTTCTTCCCGATTCAGGAAAAACCGGTTAGAGCGCGCACTTAACTCACCCTGTGATCGTGCAGACAGGAGTGCCATTCAGATGTTTTTCCCTGGATGGAGATTTTCCCCGACTCAGAAATCGCGCCGGCCGGTCGCTGTTGCTCCAGTTCGCGCAGCGCTGGCTGCGGGGGTGGGGTTCTGAGCGGGATCCCGGAGCGCTGCCCGGTTTGGCGCAGTTTGTCCCAGTAGCGCGTTCTCTGCCGGGTTCAGGAGCTGAAGCCGTTCTTCCCTCCGCACTCGCTCTCTCGGCTAGTCGTCTTCTTCCCGGAAGTCCTTATTTCTGTCTTCATATTGCTATATTTCATTGTTTGGGTGGTAATCCTCTGGGAGGTTCTCTCTCTGCTGCCTACCCGGTCGCCATCTTCCCGGAAGTGGTCCACTAGTTTTTATTGTTGTTGTTTTTGTCATGTGCCCTAGAGGCCACTGAAACCCTTGCTAGCAACAACAAAGTAAAGGACCACACAGGAGGCAGTGGAAGTAGGGATGGAGCAGCAGGACCCTTCCTGCCCTCTGGCCAGTGGCTTGGGAGAGGGAAGCCCATATGTGGATTTAAGCAGCCTTGGGCCACTGCTGAGCAACCAGTGGGAGGCCAACAGTCCACCCACTGGAGAGGAGATTAAAGGGGGATGGAGCAGCCTTGGGCTGTCTCTATGGAGGTGACCCCCCCACACAAACACCTGCTCTGTGACAAGCAGCATGACAGGATAGAGATGTGCCACTGGAGGTGGAAGAGAGGAGGCTGTGTGAGGTCCATGAGGGGTTCGCTATACATGGGGCTGTCTCCGTCTAAGGGAGGGCAACACAGAGACAATCAGGGTAAGGAGATGTGGGTGGGCCACTGAGGGACTAGAGAAAGTTATTGGCTGAGGACTCTGGCCCCAGCCCTCACATCCGGAGGCCAAGATAAGTCCCACACCCAGTGCTAATCTTACTGCAGACTTGGCAGGCCCAGCACAGTACTGGGCTCTGACTTGGACATTACCACAGAACTGCGGATGACAGAGGAATTTTTTTTCTTTGTTTCAATCTCCCTTTTCTGTATTTGTTTGGTTGTTTAGTTTTTTCCTTTTACTATATTTTTGTGGGGAGTGGCTGAGAAGCGGCTGGGCCAGAGGCAAGCCATGTAAACAAGTTTTTGGGACTAGAGCAAAGCCAGTCCAGCAGGTGCCTGCCTTCGTGCTCCAGCCTGTTAACTATGGCGCAGACAGCTCTGAGAATGTTGCACTTTCAGTGTTCTCAGCAAAACACTGAGACCTTGCACTTGACTCCATCATGCCCTTATAAATAAAGAGGCAGACCACACTAGGATGTCACTTCTTCTCCATCGGAGAGGTCAGGCCCCATCCAGTCCCAGATTTCTTTTTATTATGCATCTAGATTTTTCTTAATTTCCCATCACCCCCTTTCAGCACCTTCTCCCCCCATAGCTGTGTGGGTTGGGCATATTTTGTTCTGTCTTCTTTCTGTTTTTCCTCTATTGTCTTTCTTGACTTGATATTTTCATGTGAGTGAACACTGTCTTCTTTTGGTTCTTCCTTCATTCTTTTCCTCTTGTCATCTGCTCCAGTGTTCCAAAGGTTGGGTGATCATCTTACACCCGAAACCCCACTTTAAGTATATTTCGCTTCACTTATCTGTTTTGTCCTCTATCTCTCTCAAACCCTCCCCCTGAGAAAAATCACTCTGCTAAGGGGAAACTCATTGCATACAAGTTCCTGGTTTATGTTGAATTTTATTATATAACTCTAGATCTTTCTCCTGTGGTTAAAGTTACCAAATGAATAGTTACCATAGTTTCTATGCTGTGCTTGATGCTATTTTATTTCTAATTATACTACTTTAGGCAGGATGTTAAATACTTGTAATCAGTTGTTCTACATTGTACAATACCACTATGATTGTCTGGGGCCATAATCATCACCATACTCTAGTACCAAAGGACTGGGTACTAAGCCAAATAGATAGCAACTTCTCATCCCTAATAAATTTGAAAGATAGGATCTTGAGGCAGACACAAAGACCAAGAACAACCTACATTTACAAGACACCTTTGAGAAATAGGCATTGCCTAGGGAAGCTCCAATGCTAGTGATAAATCTATGTACCATAAGAAATTTACAAGCATCAACACAGAAAACAAAATAAAATTTAAAAAACACAAAATGATGAGATGCAGAAACAAAATGCAACCTGCCCAAGGCAAGTCCAGGGGACAACAAGTATAGGAAACTGAAGCTACCCATGTGAATTTTCTCAAACGATAGTGGCAGAACTAAACAACAGATGAATGAGGCTTTAGAGAAATCTGACTAGAAATAGTATTTCAGGTAAAAAAGAAATGACAAACAAAATGAAGGACTTTCTGAGTGAGTGGTGCACACCTGTAATCATCTCACTTGAGAGGCTGAGGGAGAAGCATCCTGTGAATTCGAGGTCAAGCTGTGCTATGCAGTGTTTTCCAGGCTACCCTGGACTACATAGCGAGACCCAGACCATGTCTCAAAACAAACAAACAAACATTGATAATAAATTCTCAACACAAAGCCAGAAATGCTCACATTTTACAACAAAATGAAAGGTTCTTGATGAGTTATGCAGCAACTATCATGTCACTCAAAACACAAAGTGTCGGCCTATGGTTGTGTTTTACTCAATCCTAAACATGTGAGGCATAAATAGTTTCACAGTTTACATAGAAAATAACAAGTGCAACATATCATGGAGGAATTTTCTTAGAGGACTGGCACTGGAACTGATAAATTAATTCCAGCAGGGGAAGAACAGTATGTACCTACCCAAAGAACTCCTCAAAAGAATTCTGGAGCAGACCAGTAAACAGACAGGTGAAACATCACATCAGAAGAACCTCCTAAGAAAACAGGAAGACCAGCAAGATGTCAAGTATGTCCTACCAAAGAAGACAGGAAAACAAAACACAGGTGCTATTGTAGCAAAAAATGCTCCCTGCAACCAGTATACTTCAGTTTGTTAGCTGCCCAGGTAATAGTCCCAGTTCCAGTTCCAGTTACTTTTGTTTCTTAGAAAAGGCTGGTCACTGTGATGCATAGCTGGTCACTATTCTGTGTCTTGTAAGAGCCAAAGACAGCCAAGTACTCTACTTCTCTACCTCCCCTTTGCAGACCTCATGGAAACCTCTCTTCCTGGGTCTTGGAGGACTGACATTTTGAGGGACAATTTATTCCCTGTCAGTGCCCATCTGACATTAAATAAATCTGCCTCCAAATCCTGGGTGTCATTTTGGTGTTTCTGTTTGCCGTTGCCCTATCAGTGTAAGTGATACTTGAGAATGGAACATGGCGTTCTCATGTGTGAAGGACTACCTTAGGTGTGACCACTGAAGCAAAGACTATTTCTGTGACAGAGTTTTATATGTATTTTCGTTGCAGTTCATATAGGAATTTATTTCTGCTGTTATTTTTTAGACCTTATAAGCAGGTAAACCCTTGATGTGGAAAATGTTCATGCTTATTCTACTCACTCATTGCATATTAGAATTTCATATTTTATTTTGATGTTTTATTTTCCTGTTAATTACACATTGTTTAATATAATAAAACTCATAAAATTAAAATTAATAATTCATCAATAGAAATACTCCAAAAAAATAAACACGGGCATTGCACACACCCACAATGCACCTTTTCTAAAAATTTGCCATGAGGCCCCAGGGCTACATTGCATGCTAAGACCAGTGTCCCACTGTCTCCCCTGTCCTGGCCTGGTGGGTGGAATAAGAGAGTCACTGCAGTACCCCCAGCTCAGAGTCTGAGGTGGCCAATGAGGCGTGAGGTCACAAGGCAGCTGGGGAGCTGTTAAGAAAGGCCTGACACACACACGATGGCCTCTGCTGTCACCTCACCTTCTTTATCTCCAAAACCTGGTAGGTTTCTTCATCTGCACAGGGGCTGGCTATCCTGTCCTTGCACAGCTTACACCGAAGACAAAATGCTACCCAACAGAGTGTCCTGAGGGCCAGGCACTGCGCTGAACTTGCTCTTTAGTTACAAACTCCCAACATCTTCATAGCACCCTGATGTAAGAACATGAAAGGTGAAGAAATGGACAGAGAGGTTTAGCTGTTTTTCCAAGGTCAAACAGCCATAGTGGAAGTGCGTATGCTTTAGCCTCCATGCAAATGTTGTGAACTTTTTCCTTCTGAAGTCACTATGATGCATACTGCATAAACCAATCCCCAAATGGCAAACCATTCTGCCTCTGTACTTCCTGCTTGCTCATCCCATATAAGCCCTAGACCACCAGACACCAGGACCTGATATTTTGGAAATGACCTTGATCAGCACCCATTGATGTGAAGTAAACCTGCCTCCAAATCCTGGTGTCACTTTGGTGTTTCTGCTTGCTGTTGCAATGCAGAGGTCACCTCCCTCAGGTGTCAGACATCAAGATTACCTCATGCACATAAGCGGTGGGGCAGTAGCTGCTGTGAGCTACTGTCAATAAGTGCTGATGGTATCTCACAGACCACAGAGGAAGGAAGGAAAACAGCAGGTGATGGCCCAGAGGCTCCACACGACAGTCACTACTGATACCCTGGCCAGGCGTCCTGCCGATCAGGTTCTGTGGGCCGTGTCACTACTCCTCACAGAACTCAGGGGTGTGTGCTGTACCACTGCACTTACAGCTGAGGGAACTGAGGCAACAGAAAGGAAGCACCGGCCTGGGTCATCCAGCCAGCCAGTCTCAGAGCTGAGCCCTCAAATTGGGCTACATCTAAGGCTAATGCTCATGCTTGTTCTTAGTCCCTTTGGTCTGCCTCAGTAGTGACCCCCCAGCAGTTTTCAGGGGATTGAGGAGCAAGTGGGATCCAGGCTTCTCTCCACAGTTAGTGTGGGGCAGGTCCCCCTGCCCTAGGATGAATAGTGATCCCTGACCTGCCCAGACTATAAGGGGACTCCGGGCAGAGACGAGGCCCCCTTTGGTAAGGAGGATGGAACCTAGGGCCTGTGTATGCTGGAAGCCCAGTCTCCACTGCTCTACACCCCCAGCCCCAAACCAGTCTCTGTGTCCCCCATAAGGCACGAAGTTCACCTGAGACAGTGCAGCAGGCTCTTTGCAGGAGAGGCCAGCCTCCAAAGTAGAAGCCCAACAGAATCTCAGCCTCCTTTGGGGATGCATTTAACAGGTATTTGAAGTCCCAAGAATTTTTGTAGAGTGTCAGTTAGCCCCTAAATATCCCCACTGTGCTTTGGTTCTTCAGTAGTAGATATTTTTTCAGTATCTGGGCTTCCCAGAGAACCACACCCCGTACTTTTGTATTTTTTATTTTTGGCACAGTATCTTACTGAAGTGCCTAAGCTGGGCTCCAACTTGTGATCCTTCTGTCTCAGCATCCCAGAGTGCTGGGATTGTAGGCATGCACCACCATGCCAGGCCCCTCTGCTTATTTGCAGTGACCCTGAGACTAAGCTGCAACTTAACTGTGCCCTAGATCTTTCTGTGGGCAGATGGAGGGAAACTGTGTCAGGCTGTGCCCAAAGCAGAGTTTATAGCAGACTTGGCAAAGGCGTAGAAACTCCAGTTTCCTTGGGATAGATGAGGGGTCAGGCCAATAGGGCCTCATGGCTGTGTCTCCAGCCCCCAAGAATGAACAACAGGGATTTGCAGTGGTAGACCCAGGACTCGGAGAGGAACCCTAGGCATTTCAGAGGAGGGAATATTCCTGCCTGTAGGAATTCTCAAGGGTGGTGCCTGGACCAGTGACCTGATGGAGGAGGAGTTACAGCCTTGCTGGTCCAGAGTATGGCTTCTGACTCTGCCTCATCTTCCCAGGGCTCAGTGGTTTCTGCAGCTGCTGGCCAAAGCTCAGGGGGTTGAAAAGGGTCAGATCCAGGTTCAAATCCAAACTTTGTGCTCTTAAACTTTAAAGGGGGGTCACAGTATTGCCATCCTCTTCAAACAAGAAATAAGGGCTGGATTGGGGTTGTAGGTCAGTGATAGCCTTGCAAACAGGTGTGAGCCTCTGAGTTGGTCCCCAGCAGCCCAAATGCATAAATGAATGAGGAGAGAGAGAGAGATTAAGAGAAAAAGGGTTTCAAGATCTGGCAGATGTCCCAGGGGCACAGGTGAAGTCAGTATGCCCCCCCTTTGGTGCTGGGGACTGGGCTTGACAGTGGCCTTGAGCGTGCATGTGCGGGTCACATTGTGCCCCACCAAGGGGTTTTGATGAATGGTAGCCCTTCCGCCTGGGCCACCGTGAGTACAAAGGAGGAGTACAGAGGGGGGCACAGGAGCAGGAAATGTTCCTCTTTAAGATGCAAGGTGACATCTACATGTTCTCTAGAAATTTGAGGACAGGCGCGACACAAAAGTGTGTGATTACGTCTTGGCTCAGAAGAAATATAAAGAGTGGCATGGCTTCTCTGTTTCTTTATAGCATCACACACTCTCCTGTTTTGCTCATTCATCTCCAGCACACTGACTTCCTTTCTATTCTTCAGACACTGAAGCACTTTCCTGTCTCAGGGGCTTGGCATTTTCTGTCCCTTCTGCCTGCCTGGATCTCCTTCCCCCAGATCCTCGTATGAATCCCTCCGATAACCATTCATGTTTCCATGCAAATGGCCCCTACTCAAATTCCTTCCATGTAACTTCTGCAGTTCTCCTGTCCTCTGCACCATGATACTCTTCTTAAATGTTTTTCATAGCACTGGCCAGGCCTTGAAATGTTCTTATTTTTCCATTTTTATGGTTGACTATATGTTTTCTGCCACGTGAACTGCATGAGGGCAGGGCTTCTGTGCCACTATTATGTCCGCAACATACAGACATCACTATGTTACTTAAAGTGCTGGGCCCCCACCCGGACCACACAGGCATTATTTCATGTGCACTGTCGGCTTTGCCAGCTACCTCTCCAGGGCAACTGTCTCTTCGATTCTGATCTCTGCCTCTTGCCTCAAAGTTTGACCTTGCCATTCCCCTGCTCAACGTCCTTTCATAGCTCCCTGGTGTCTTCAGGAAAGAACCCCACTCCTCCATCTGCTGCCATCCGCCCCTTACCTGTCATTTCTTCCTGACCTGAAGCTCCATGGTTGGTCACCTTACCTTTCTCCTTGACTCCCCACACGCTGACTGCTGCCTCTAGGCCTTTGCCTCCGCACTCCCCTTTTCCTGGAGCCCTCCTTAGCACTTTCCCAGCACACTCCATCCCCGAGATTCATCGCAGGTGACCTCTTCCAGGGCACGAGAAGCACAAGGGACACAGTGGTTTCTCATCCTTTGGCCTGAAGGAGACAGCCTTGGGTTGGTGATGGTATGTCACAAGGCAAGCTGCCTAGGATACTGTTTTAGAGGCTGAGATGTTTTTCTATCCCCTATGCTGGTCTCCTTTCCATCCCTGTGCAAAACCACCTGAGAGGAAAGCTTTATCTTTCCCATGGTTATCAAAGTTCAGCCTATCACTGCTTGAGCCTGTCACTTTGGGTGTTTGATAAGGCACATGGCAAGCTGTTCTCTTTCATACAATCTAGGCCCAAAGGAAGAGACAGAGGGAAGGGACCAGGCTCCTCATATCCTCTTCAAGAGCACCCCCCCCAACATGACCGCCTCTCACTGGGTCTGGAGACTGTGGCTGAGGCTACATTGTAAATGGCAGGGACATATCAAGCAGTTCCACGTGGGTGACATGCAGCCACATGAGCAGACAGGTGCCAGCTAGAGTTTGCCTGTGGGTCACACAAGGCCACAAGGAAAACCAGAGGCACAGAATGCAAGTGATATTCACTGGCCTGCAGCACCCAGAAAGCAGCAGAAGCCACCAGCTGAGGAGCAGGAGCCCGAGGGAGTGGTGGGGATGGTGGCAGGCTGGAGAACCTGTGTTCTTCCCAAGGGTTCCCTGATTGTTACCCTCGCAGCTGAGGGCCCCTGCGCCCAGGCTTCCCATGCTTCTGGAGTACAGAGCTGGATATTTATAAAATTATCTCTGGATAATTTAAAAGTTGACAACTAAGTCAAAACTTTAACAAAATGTACATCAGAGCCAGCTGTGGTTGCACGCCTATGATCCCTGCACTCAGGAAGCTGAGACCAGCCTGAGTCACATAGGGAATCAAGCTCAAACTGTGCTGCTTTGTGAGACTCTGTCTCAAAAAATAGGTGTGTGTGTGTGTGTGTGTGCGTGTGTGCGTGTGTACTTGTATCTCAGTAGCACAACTGAAACACAGCAATCATCTCAATGGAGTCCAGGGGCTGGGCTTGTGGTGTCTGTACTAGCAATCAGTTGCTACATGACTGCCTAGTGACAGCAGTAAGAGCTGAAAGCCATGGTGCGCGCCTGTAATGCCAGCTTCCTGGGGGGCTGAGGCTAGAGGATCACAACTCCAAGGCTGCTGTGGGAAAGTTAGTGAGATCCTGACTCAAAATAAAAATAGTAAGGGCTGGGGAGGTAGCTCAATCATAGAGCACCCCTGCGCGACATCCCCAGTACCACCAAAAAGCAAAACAAAATGAAACAAAAGGCTGGCATAGGCTTCCAGGGCTCAAGTCCCTGTGTAGCACAATAAACCCACCTTGGATAAACACTCAACACTGCAAACAGAGTGGCCGTGCTGTTTGTGAGCCCCTGGCAAGGAAAGTGTTGAGTGCTGCCGAGGTGCAGTACTCATGTACTGGAGCCCTTCACGTGTGTCAGTGCTTTGGTTGGTGAGCTTTGCCCTCCCAAAGAGGTGCTACTCTCTGAATGGCCCAGTTGTGTTGTTGTTGCTTTTTTACTATTTATTTTTTGTCTGACAAAAACCTAGTTGACTCAAGAAACTGTGTATGTGGTTGTTATGGCTCGTGTCTAGATGTCCCCTTCAGGTGGCCATGGGTGGGGCTTTTCAGAGGTGGATGGATCTGTTGTGTGATGCTGGGATTAAGTGCGTGATGGTGGAATAAAGGTTGTGTGATTACTAAATTAGTCCCCTGGTTGGTTTGGCATAGTTCTGGGTGTGGGTGGCACCACCCAAAGAGCAGGAAGCCTGGGAAGGATAAGGGGAGAGGACGGCTGCTGACCCTTCCTCACTTTCAATGCTTTGCTGACCTGCCTTCTGCCTGCTGTGAACTGCTTCTTTTCTGCGATGCCACTCTGCCGTGCCGCCCTGCCTTGGAGCCAGCCACCTATGAACGGAAACCTCTACAAACTGTGAGCCAAAATAAACCCTCCTGCTTTAACTTTGGGTGTCAGGTATTTTACCTCAGCAAGGAGATAAGTAAGCAAGACAATGGTTTTTATTACTCTGCCATAAAGAAGGATAACTTTGACTAATTTGTAGGGAAAAGAATGTACCTTGAAACCATAATGTTTAGTGAAATAAATCAGACACACAAGGTCAAATATTGCATAATTTCTCTTCTATAAGAAACCCAGAGTACAAACAAAAAGAAAATAAAAGATACATAATAGAAAACAGAGGGGTAGAATTTTTGCAAAGTGGAAGGGGACCAAGAGATTGGGGAGTAGTAATGGGAATTTAAAAAAGAATTAAGATGCTGTATACATGTATGAACTCCCCAAGATGAATGTAGTCATTATGTACTGCAAACATACACTAAAAAAATTTTTAAAAAATCATACTACCTGGCCGGGCGTGGTGGCACATACCTGTAATCCCAGCACTTGGGAGGCTGAGGCAGGAGGATTGTTGCAAGTTTGAGACCAGCCTGGGCTACAGAGTGAGCTCAAGACCAGCCTGAACTGCATAGCGAGACCCTGTCTCAAACAGACCAAAAAAAAGAAAAGAAAAACAAAAATCATACTACCTAGAAAAAAAGAAACTGTGTTTTTTTTTAAACAAAACTCCAGACTATAGAAATGTTAAAGAAAAACAGGAACTTTAATCCATAATTCCATCACCATGTATAATCAGTAATTATTTACCATACTATAGCAATGTTTTTGTTTTGTTCAAGTATGTTTCTCTTATGTAGATGAGGTTTTCCAGGGTGTACACAGTAATCTTACATTAGTTTTTAGTCTCAAATTATGATAGACAGCTAATTGAGGTGGAAATATTATAGGCAGGCATCCAGGGCTAGGCCCTCAAGGGACTCAGAGCAGAGGATGAAAACACATTATAGCTGCGACTGGGGGTGCATCTGTTGGAGATCAGGCCTCAAGATAAAGACCAGGCCTACCTGTCTCCCCCAGGATAACTGGTATCACCTGGTCCAACAGAGCCTTGATTTACTGGGTGACCAGGACCCCGTCTGTGATCAGGGTGGGTGAACCCATGATCCAGCCCTTCCTAAAGGACTTTGTTCTTTCTATATACACTTGCTACGTGACTTGCTGCCCCACTGGATCAATTACCTATGTGGTTATACTTGTAATTTTATTGGTTGATCAAAGTTTTGACTCACATTTTTTAGAATTCATCAATTCTAATTCATTCAATTTTGGGGAACATGAACTTGGCACATCCAACATCTAGCAGGTTGGAAGTTATAATATTTCCCTATATCAAAATGATGTTTTGTTTACTTTCTGTCATTTACCCACGTCAAATTCAAACTAAGTACTGTGTAATTACGTATAAATTTTTTTTATTTAAATGAAATTAGACTAGATATATATTTTAAAATTTAAATCTGGCTGGACAGTGTTCTATTAACTGACTGAATATGTTACCTTGGTCTTGTTAATATTGATACCTGGGGAAAAAAAAATAAGAAAAATCCTGGAATTTCTGGTTAAGCCTGGATTCAAACTCATTTTCAGATCCTCTGTCCACAGTCTCTCTTGCTGAGTGCAGCTGCCCTTAGGCCTCAGGCAGCCTGACAAGGGTCTGGAGAATGAAGTTCCTTGCACGCTGTGGGGACCACGGTGAGGGCAGAAGTGCTGCTGTTTTGTTTTGTTTTTTAAAATACTGTGTCTCACTGTGTTGTGCAGGGTCATCTTCAGCTCCAGGGCTTAAGTGATTCTGCCAAGTCACCTGCCCAAGTAGCTGGAACTGTAGGTGCCCATCAAGCACCCAAATAACTATCTTCACATTTAAAATTATTAATTTGGAAACAACTGACATCTTTTTATTGTTAAGTTACTTCCATCCATGATCATGGTATATCTTTCCCCTTCATTCACTTCCTCCTATGTATACTTTAATGGAGTTAATTTTTTCTTCCCCTAGATGTTGTGGATAAGTTCTATAAGTAAATTAGTAGGTGCTTTGTACTTATAGTTATTTTTATTAAAACATATCATTTTCTATACAGCTTTCTAATTGGAGCAGAGTGGCGCCCCATATCTGTGTTTATGCAAAGCTGGGTCGCCAGCAGCACATAGGGCTGCCAAGGGATGGAGTGGGGTGTCTGGTCACTGTGTCCATTTGTGCATTTGGTATGGAGAAGGCATCAGCAGCACAGGGGACCTGTGGAGATCTTAGGTAAGAGATTCAGATAAGGGGACCACAGGAAGTGACCTCACTTCCTGGGTAATACAACTTAGATCCAACTGTAGTCAACTCGCTTGTCAGCTGGCACAGGAGGAGGATGTTTACCTGTTGTCTCCCTGAAGCAGGATTTAAAAAGAAAAAGTCCAGGTTCTGCAACCTACACAGTTCCCCCTTAAGACTTTGCCCTCTCTATGGCTGTTGCTAAGTTACAAAACTGTCACAGCATGCCTAACTGCCTTTGTTTGGCTTCTGTAAACCCACTTGCCCACCCACTAGTTTCACACTGCTAAGTAGACCACCCCCTCAGCAACAAGTGTAGAGCTAGGGCCCTTCGTTTCGGTCTTGGCCTTTGGAAACCAGTCCACTAAGCTGGTGTGCCCTGAAATAAATCCTGTCTCACTTGCTGGTGTCTCTGGTCTCTTAAAATCCCGCAACACCCCAACCTGCCAAGGTTTAGACCTCAGAGACCACACAGTGTGCACCGTGCCCACACATGAGACACTGGGCCACCCCTCACCCCAGAGCCTCTGGTCACTTCCCCAAAGCAGTCTGAGATGACACAGTGTAAGGCAGGGCAGTGCAGCTCAGGTCCGCTAACTACCCTGAGCACACCCAGGGGGCCAGACACCTCCCCTGATGTGTGTGTGTGTGTGTGTAGGAGAAAATTCTTTGCGATTGTTTTCACTTCACCACATGGCAAGGAGTTGTTTTGGAGTTTGCGACTATTTTTATGTTTGACCACTCACTCCTTTATCCCACCTGAGTAAGAGTGAATTATTCCTCCTCCTGTGTGAGCCTCTCAGTGCGGAGACCCTGTGGCCAGCCTCAAGGCACTTGAAGGCGATGAATGACCTTATTTGTGCCTACCTTACCGAGTGGGGAGCCCTCCTTCCTGCTTGGCTTTATGCAAAGCTACAGATGATTTGACAACACACAGCAGGAGTGGCACCTCATGTTCATAAGGTTTGTGCCCTAATTCCAAGGCCAGAGGTAGTTTCTTTGGTCATGGGGGCATCTGCCATCTTTCTGAATCCCAGTTTGCTCTGAGGAACCTGGGGTGCTTTGAAGACTCTCCCATGGGGTGTTGGCAGGAACAAGAAGAGTGGGCCCTGGGAGAACCTGTCCTGGCCCTGGCCCTGTATGGTGGGTTGTCCTGGGCAGGAGACCTCTCCGGTGTGACTTCTTCCCTTGAAGAAGCTCTCAGCCTCTGGATTCACTTTCTTGAAACCCAGGGCAAGGCAGTCTCCCCAAGCGAGAAGTTTCCAGATTCCACCTGGGCCTAGGGGTCCCGATCCTGGGTGTAGCCAGGACAGGAACACTGGTAGTCAACTCAGGGGCCAGGATCAACTGGGTTTCTAGACAGAGCTGGGTGCAGCCGTTACCTGTGCAAACATGGGAAGTACTGCTGTGTGCAGGGGCATCTCCAGGAACTTGGTATCGTTCAGTGCAAAACACAGGAAGATCCTGTCCTTCTGCCCACCCCACCCCAGGACTGTGAGACATCAAAGCAGACACCCTTTTCACCTCCCCTAGGTATGGCTGCACCCTCCCATACTCCAGTGAGGATGGCGGGTCTCAGCAGCAACTGGAAAAGTGGGTGGGTCTGAGTAAAGAGGGAATTCCATTTCCAAAGTAGGGACATGGCGGATTATTGCTTCGGAAAGCTGGGAAAACCCCAGGGCCCACTGTGATTCCTGCCAAAGTCCCAGGCTTAGCCTATGGGAGAAGAAAGTCAGAGTGGCTAGTCAGGTCCTGTGATACAGGAAGTAGGGTGGCAAAGCTGGCTGGAAAGGTCAGCAGGACCAGTCAGTTACAAGATCCCAGGGCAGTGTCAAATAACTCCCAGGACCCCCAGTGTGGAACTACACAGATGCCGCAAGGAGCCCACAACTGTGGGTTCCTCACCGTGGCCCTCTCTGTACCTTTCATGCAGGGTGCACGTTTATGTTTGTTTTTATCCTTTCCTCTTTGTTCAGCCTGTTTGCTGTACAGACTAGTTTTTCCTTTTCCTCCTTACCCTTCACTTTTTTTTTTGTCTTATTGAGGCAGGTTCTCACTATGCAGTTCAGGCTGGCCTTGAGCTCACTTTGTATCCCAGGCTGGCCTTTGAACTCACAGCAATCCTCCTGTCTTAGCCTCCCCAGTGCTGGGATTACAGGTGTGCAGCAGCACGCCTGGCTTTACCCTTCACTCATCAAATAAACTTTTGGCACTGTTTTTGGCTTGTCTTGTCCAATTCTTTGTTTGAGACAAAAAGGACCTGAAATACTTTTATTTGGTGAGCCATTTCTAACTGAACTACCTGACAGCACATGAACCTGGGAACAGTAGGGAGGCTGCGGCTTTGAGCTAGGCCCTGTGAGGATCTAGCACAATCACAGCCCATTCAAACCCAGTATGCCCTGCTTCCCATGAGGACACAGCCGTCGTGGGGAGAAACCAGCTCACACCTAGCCTCACTCCTTACTGCCGTATGCTCAGTGGGGGCCCAGGGCACACAGCGAATGCAGGGGGTGGATGTGTCCTTAGGAGAAGCCCGAGTGGGAAGACAGGATCCCACAGAGACCAAGAGGGAGTCTGGCGTTGGACTGAGGTGTCATGGGCTCCTCTGGATGCCAGGCAGGTGCACCAAGTTCAGGGTTGGTGGAGTTCAGGGTCCAGTGGGCAGGTGGCCTGAGGCCAGATAGCAGTGTCAGGGCTTCCTCAAAGAAGGGAAGAGCAGGCCCCACAGCTGATCCAGCTCGCCACCGCATGCTGGAGGTTGCTCTGCAGCTTGTGCCTGCCAAGTCGGCCTGTCACTGCCTGGACAGCCGAGGGGCACAGGCTGGGCTGGCTTGACCTCTGCATAGGTGTTAGAGATCCACCGGCAGCCCAGCCCGCACAGGGGTGGTGGTGGAGGCCGCGCTGCAGGGTTGGTCAGGCCCGTCACTCTGCTGCCCTTTGCCTGCCCCCAGTGCCATGTCCATCATCCTGGACACCTGGATGAAGCAGTCATCCAGGCACGACTTCTGGGAACCTCCTGACATTCCCAGCCTTGAGCTGGTGCTGGCTTATGTGCAGCTGAGCATACCTGACCTGGACCTGGAGCACCATGCCCACTTTCTCCTGGCCCAGCTGCAGGACATGGAGCCCAGCAAGGCTGAGCCTGAGGCTGAGGGGTGCTGGGCTGGGAGCAGCAGAGCACAGGACCAGGGTTGTGTGCTGGGGCAGCCCCGGAGGCGGCTCTGGGGCTGACATGGGGCCAGGAGCAAGGATGAGCTGCTGAGCCCCCAGACAGTGGCCTGCAGGCTGGGCAGGTGTCCTGTGCTAGGGTCAGCAGTGTGGGTTATTTGGCAGGCTGATCGTGGTCAGGGACAGGCGGTCATGATGGGTAGAGCACAAGTTCAGTCAGTTTCATTTCAAGGACTGGCGTGCTGAGATGTCCCCTCAGAACATTTGGGATGAGAGATTCGGGTGCTTTCCCAGAACATGCAACAGACATTGACATATTGGTGTCATCTTAGCTACTTTCTCATGCTGGGACAACATACCTGACACCCCCAACTCAAAGAAGGCTCACAGCTTAGAGAGGTTTCATAGTCAGCTGGCTCCCAGGCAGGGTGGCACAGCAGAGGAGAATCCGCCCATGGATGGCAGCAGAATGCAGAGAACAAAGGAAGAGGGAGAGACATAGACCTGTCGGTCCACACCTCCCGTGACCTGCCTCCTTCTGTTGGGGGCTTCAACTCCCAACATCACATTTTACCATAAACTCTTCAGTGAGTCAACTGTTGGGAGCCTACCTCCATGGTGAGAAGCCAGGCCTGGTATGTGTGGCTTTCAGAGTCAGCTGGGTCTCAAAGTGTTGGCACTAAGAACTTACACCCTTGCCCTGCTGCCTCCATAAGATCAGAGATCTGATGGCTTTCCTCATCTACCAGCATGAGCAAGAACATGCCCCATGTTGGACAACTGCCACAGCCTGGGGTGAACAGACACCTGGGCCGCTAGAACAGGGAGCACCTCTCACAAACCTGCAGGCTGTAAAGTGAGGCAGGGAAAATGTGACTTGCTAGATTACAAAACTGGATCTTACAAAGAAACCACTCATTCCAAAAAATAGAGGATTTTTTGGGGACTAATTTCTTTGTTGGGTTTCTCTTTCTTCTTTACTGGTTTTTTAGGGGGTTGGTGTTTTTTTCTTTCAGTTTTTAAATTCGTTTTTTAATTTGTTCTTTTCTGTTACTGCTGTGACCTGAGTAGCCATCAGGGTCCTGAGATGAGGGAACAGGAGATTAAGAAAAGACTAGACAAAGAATAAAAGGATTGCTGGGGCCAGGTGAGACCTGACCTCTCTGATGGGGAGGCAGTGACAATCCAGCATGGTCTGTGTCTTTATTTATATGCAGTAAAAAAGCGAGAAGCATGAGATGGGGCCGAAAATACAAGGTCTCAATGTTGCGCTGAGAACACTGAAAGTGAAATATTCTCAGAGCTGTCTGTGCTGTAGTTAACAGGCAGGAACGCCAAGGCCAGACACCTGCTGGACTGGCTTTGCTCTAGCTACAACAACTTGCTCACCGGGCTCACCTATGGCGCTCCATGTTCTTGGGCCCGCCTTGCTCCAGCCCAAATGTGTGCTCAACTCCAGCTCAGCTGCTCTCCCCAGGTACTTTTCGCTAATTCTATTACTTTCCTGCTCCTCCTCAATAGGGTCTTTTGTTTATTTTTCTCTCTTCCTTCTCATCTTCCATTGTTTAATTTGTCAAATTTTTCTTCCTTCATTTTCCCATTCCTCATTTCCTCTATCTTTACTAGTATCACCATAAAGCTTTCTTAATGTTTAGATAATTAACTCCATGCTATTACTATTAAATTCTTTTCAACTGTCAGTGGAGGGATAGTTGTTTCAGTTAGTAGATATTTCTTGTGTGTTGATATTTTGGTTTGTTTTAGTGTTTATGCTATAATTATAGGTCTCTTTTCCATGGTTAAGTGTAGTACATTATTGCTTCTTATGTCAATATCCAGTGTGCCTTTGACACTTTCATTGTTGGTAACTTAGTTGCTATTGTTAGAGTATCATAGTTGTTGCTATTAATAGTTTTTTCTGTAGGCCAATATTCAGATTGCCTACATGTCATTAACAATACTGCGGTCCGTTCCTAAAGAAGTTAAGTGCTGGGCCAATTACACTGCACCCTCTCCTCCCAAATTAACAGAGATGGTCGGGTCTTGGGACGAAGGCAAAGGCCTACAGTTAGCTGTATCAAGAGTGGACAACAAAAGCAAACACTTGCTAATGAGATCTCGCCAAACAGAATCCACGAGTTTAAGAACTACTGAAAGTATGGGCAGCAGAAAAGACCAGTGAGAGGAGAGGGTGTCAGAACTAGCAGGTAGGGCTGATATCAGGGACCAGTGACCTTAAAAACAGAAGATCATGGAAAATGGATCCAATACCTGCTAGTTGACACAAAGATTAACCTAAAATTAAATGGAATTAGTAAAAAATAAGAACAGCACGAATGACATAAAAACCTGTTTATAGAAATCATAGCACAACTGGGATGCAGGAAAGGAGAAAAGAAGGAAGGGAAAAGAAAATATATATGTACACACATAAGGTAGCTAAGATAATTATACTACTAATTTCTATAATTTCATTAAAAAGAATGAGTTGTGCTTACATTGTTTGATCAATTTTGCATACCTACATCTTGTAATCTGAGCAACTACTATTTTTGTTTTGTCTTTTCTGGGACAGGGTCCCGCTATGCAGTTCAGGCTGACCTTGAGCTCACTTTGTAGCCCAGGCTGGCCTTCTAACTTGCAATGATCCTCCTGCCTCAGCCTCCTGAGAGCTGGGATTACCAGCATGCACCACCATGCGCAGCTTGCACAACTACTCTGGAGATAGTAATAGGCAATATATTAACTATTGTTAATTTCCTACTATTTTGTTTTGAAATTCTGTATCATTGTTTTTTTCTCTTTAAAAGAAAAGAAATCATAGCAAAACGTCTTTCAACTATGGAGAAAGAATGAAACAGATTAGTGAGGCACACAGATCCCCAAATAGCCAATTAGAAAATAATTTTTCCATGAAACATCACAGTCAATATCTCAGAAGTCCAACACAGGGACAGAATCTTCAAAGCTGTCAGAGAAATGCAACGAATCTGTTATAAAGGTAAAGCCATTAGAATTACAGCAAACTTTTTAAACGCAAGCTTGAAAGGCCAAGCAGGAGAGCTTGGAGTGAATTGTTTCAAGCCCTAAAAGGAAAATATCTTCCAACTCATGTTGATATGTCACGCAAAATTATCTTCCAAATTTGAGGGAGAAAAATATATTTCTTCAACAAAGAGCATCTTAAGAAATTCACAACCACCAACCCAACACTCCAGAAAATTATCAAGGATATCCTAGAATGAGACGATAAACCCAATGATCCCAAAAGCCTGGCTGACTACCCCAGGCAGGGTGAGCAGTTAAGCAGTTAGTAATTAACGTGACCAAGGAAGTGAAAGACCTCTATAATGAACACTAATGAGATTGAAGGGGACATCAGAAAATGGAAAAATAGCCCGTTCCTGAATAGGCAGAACCAATAGTGCCCAAACAGCCATACTTCCTAAACAGCTACACAGATTTAACACAATCCCAATCGAAATACCAATGGCAGCCCTCACAGAACTAGAGAAAACAGCACTAAAGAGCCACATGGTACAAGAGGAGACCCACAATAACAAAAGCAATGGCATGGCCAATGCATCTAAAGATGTACCTTGATTAAGTATATTATTTTACGGATTTTGTTCTGTCTGTTAATCTGTATTTATGATAATTAACTTGCCGAAGACTTACAAAGTCAATCAATTAATCTGACACTGGCAAAAAGAAAAAAAGCAGGGGTGGGGGAAAGGGGGAAGAAAGAATTCACGGGTGTTATGTACAGGTACCAGTTCCCCACAATGAATGTAATCATCATGTACTGCAAATATGTACTCATAAAAATTTGTAAAAAGAAACAAAAATAAGTTGGGAACAGAATAGTGTTTACAGGGCTGGGGATATAGCTCAGTGGAATAAGCGCCTGCCTAGCAAGCACAGGGTCCTGAGTTTGATCCCTAGTACCGCCAAAAAGAAAGAAAAAAGAAAAAAAGAATAGTGTTTACAGAGCTTTGGGAAGTGTGTGGGAGAGGAAGGGACGGAGAGAGTGTAGTTAATGGGTACACAGGGGTGCAGATGGATAGGAGTAACTTTTTACAAAAATGGCACTGGGCAGTGAGCCCAGGGGATCATGCATGCTCGGCAAGCCACCTCCCGCTGAGTCATACCCTACCCCTTTTCATTTATTTTGAGACAGGGTCTCACAAACTTTACAGGCCAGCCTTGAACTTGCAATCCTCCTTCCTCTGCCTTTCAAATATCTGGGATTACAGATGTGCATCACTATATCCACTGGGAGGGATAACTTCTAATATTTTGTAGTACAGTAGGATAACTATGTCTGACAAAAATGATCTTTCCAAATGATGGTGGCCACTGCCACACTCAGGGTTTCCACAGCTATTTTCTTCAGGTATTCCAAATGCCTGTTCCACTTCCTGCCGAACTTATTCTAGCTTAATGAAGTTATGGCTCAAGCTGTCTTTCTACCTCCCCGCTTCTGCTCACACTGTCTCCTCTCTCCCTAGCCCTGGTGCACAGCCATGGGGACCCCAGAGTTGATACCCAGTGAAGAGTATTTAATGAAATGCCACACACTTGAAAAGGGCAGACAGGAAAAGTAAGGGAGCATCTAATTTTATTTTTAATGAAATAT
Organism: Dinomys branickii; assembly: GCA_004027595.1. Lineage (NCBI taxonomy): Eukaryota > Metazoa > Chordata > Mammalia > Rodentia > Dinomyidae > Dinomys > Dinomys branickii. The sequence goes on from PVLD010021667.1 coordinate 19,501, forward strand.
TTGGTTTTGGTAATGGGTCAATATAAAATGTGCTCTGCAACAAAAACACAAGTCCTGCAAAACAGCCTCTTGGTTTATCTCACTATTTTGCCTTCCTTGGGTGACAACTGTGATACAGAGAACTGAATATTATTGAACTATAAGTAATTTGTGAGGCACACAAGATGCATGTGATACCTCTTATCTTGCTATGCCTTAATCCCAAGCAGCAATGAAATAAAACCTACAGAGCCAGTTATGGACGAGGAAGGCACAAAGGGATATTTTATTTATCCACAGGAAAAATAAAAGCTTAAGATTCTTGATGGGTGTCCAGTATGCCTGGGGACTTGCAGGCACTTTCACAGAGAGTGCCTACAAGTGTTCCTATTTAGTTGTAAGCAAACTGCCTTCAGGAGACGAAGTAGACTAAATGTTGGGTAAAAGCACCCTCACTTTCTTACACCCACAGTGAAGCAAAGCTCGATCTAAGCTGACTCAGAAAATAACAAGTATTTTCTTTTTTTTTTTTTGCGGTACTGGGGATCAAACTCAGGACCCTGCGCTTGCTAGGCAAGCGCTTATTCCACTGAGCTATATCCCCAGCCCCAATAACATGTATTTTCTTCCCTCTATAATGACAGTAAAAATGGACTGTCATTAAGATGGCGTGGAGAGCAAAAGAAAGTTAGCGTCCAGTGCCCTCTGTGCTGGCCTAGTCCAATCTTAGGCCTTTCCAAGGACTGAGATTAAGTGTGCCTTCCCGAAGAAGGATTGGGTTGTGAACTGCTTCTACCATTTGGACATAATAATCATGGAAGAAGTTATTTTGTAAGGGACTACAAAATAATAGAAGTAACTAGTATTTGACTGCATTTTATAAATAAACCAAATACTCTTTCTTCCCCTCTTCTCTCCATTTTTTTTCCTGGTCTTTCTTTTTGGTACTGGAGACTGAAACTAGGGCCTTTGCACTGAGTTATATCCCCAGTCTTTTGAATTTTGAGACAGGGTCTTGCTAAGTTGTTGAGGACCATTCTAGAAAACTGTTGGGGAAAAATCATTTCATAATTAAATTGTGATTAGAGCTTGTCAGAGGCCTAGTGCCTTGCCACATAGCTGGCTATGGTAGGCAGGAACATAACTCTGTGAGCCTCTAGTCACAGATGAGGCCTCAGTGGTCTTGTGATGCTGTGATGCCCCAGGGCAAGACTACATCAGCTGAAGATACCCTGGTTCCTTGAGAATCCAGCAGTCATAAAAATGTTTCACCTTGGGGAAAGGACAAACTCCTTCTTATCCCCCATCAACATAAAGATCCTCGTTAGCATAAGCTTCTGAGTCATCTGATGCTCCCGCCAATTATTGTGCACACTCAATAAATAGTGTCTAGCTCAAGTGTCTTTGTCTCTGCTCCCATCCATGCATTACTAAATTTTCTCTTTCTTATTTCGTTTTCACTGTACCCCTCCCTCGTACAGGCAGCTGGGGATCTTGGCCAGGTCCCTAATACTAAGTCACAAAGTTGTCCTTGCTGGGCTTGAACTTGTGACCCTCCTGCCTCAGGCTCCCAAAGTGCTGGGATTACAGGTGTGGCCCACTATTCACAGGTAGGGTCTCAGTCTTGAACACATGAAGACTGAGGTTGAAAGAAGTGGAGGACTGACCTTGAACTCAGATGGTGATACTCCAAATCCTGTAATATAATTTCACTACACTGTTTTATAGTGTATATTTAACTATACTAAATACCAAAAGCTCCAAAGAAATCTACAATTCTATATAGTACATAATATGAAATGTACACATACATATCATACAGGTATTCCTTGGTTAACAACCTACCCGGTTAACGATCGTTTGCACTTATGAACCATATCGAGTTTAGGGTACAGGAATGTGAGTGGCAGTGCGACCTTACGGTGGCTTCTTCCACTTCAGCACTCTAATGCATGTTCTATATACAATTCTTCCTTTAGTGACCAATTCATTTCACTACCTACTCATAGTAACGTAACTTGCTTGTTAAAGGAGAATGTCTGTGCACACACATACTCCCACTATATAGCACTACAGAACTAACAATGGTCACTGTAGTACTAGTAAGTGATACTTACCTTCCTGAGGGCTGTGTCACGTGTATGAAAACAAAGCTGTCGTGGTGGTCGCTGGGGTCTGTATGATCTCACAAATGTTGAACTCCTCATGATTAGCACTGTGATACCAAGCTAATGGCAGCCTCACTCTCTTGGCACCCAAACTGAGGGAGAACCTGCTGCTAGACACACTGGGAAAAGGGAGGAATCCTTCTAGCCAGAAATACACCTGGGGGTGTTATTTTAGGGTATTCAGCTTCATTTTTCTACAGGGTTTCTACAGGGCTACCTAGAGGCACACTTTTAAGAGTCACATGAGTCATGATAAGAATCTCTTGAACTCTTAACAGCATTCTTGGGTTTTCCTTGATGGGATTTTACAGTTGGACAACATGGCTAAACTATGTTACACCATGAAACTTTCTTTACCTTCAGGCTTCTGAGTTTTATTTGCACTTATATAATATACACATACAGGCTCCTTTTTAAATATAAAACTATTTCTGCTCATTTAAAAATTAAAATATAAAAACAAACAAAAAAAAAGAGTTATTCTTAAACTTTCTCTTCAAGGGGAGACACAACCGCCAACCTGGTAATGCAAGGCCGCAGGGCTGAGATCCTGTGGAGGTTTTCGAAATTTGCTTTGGAGGAAAACTCTTGGCACACACAGGCCTTCTTTTTTATTCACCGTCTCTCGGAACACATACTCGTTTACCACTTCTTCGTAGCCTGTGCCCACAAAGAGCTGGGCCAGGAATTCTGTAGGACAAGCAGGTTGGCAATGCTCAGACTTGGTACCTCCACATTCACTTTGCACTGCTTAGGAGGGGTGGAGGGTGGAAGAGGACTTTTTCTTTTTTGTAATGAAAATGTCAATGCTAAAATTTAAAGTTTTTTTTTTAAACTGACATAACTACTTCTTAAGGTCTTACACCCAAAGAGAAACATCAAATTAAACAATTTAATCAGTAATAGTGAAAGGATAACCTGGAATAGATCCAGATTATTCTATTAATGTTACAAATACAAAACTCTCATTAAAAAGAAACGAAATCCCAAACTGGATAAATTCAAAGTCTGCATGTGCTCAAATATTTTAGATCAAGCACCTCATTTATCCTAAGGAAGGGGGAACTTGTGAGACCAGGGTGGGAATAAAACATCACCTAGTGGTGATACATCCTCAGAAAATTCCACCTTAATAATATACTACTACATATTAAATGAAACAAAAATACATGGTTATATAGCAGAGAATAAAGAGCACTATTCTGAAGGATGTGCTCTTACATACTCTGCAGACATTATCTGTCTTTTCAATTTTTATAGTTTTGTGGTTTTAATGATAATCAGTGATTTTTAATTTTTAGTACCTAAAGAATATTTCAAGACATAAAAATATTTGTAAAAGCAGATCAAGGTGGTAATTATGGCCCAGATTACTAAGTAGACTTAAAACCAATATTTAAAACACTGGGAAGACTTAAATACAGCATTTTCTTATCCAAAATGCCTTTTTTTTTTTTTTCAAAATGCCTTTTTGGATATCCCTCTAAAACAAAGTTGTATATTTAAAAAAGATCCAATCACTTTCATTGAAAAAGACTCCTTGCCTCTGAAACCTGGGAAAGTTATCTCCAGGGATTATACTACCCTGTTTACTCTTGATTGAACAAAGTGCAGTTTGCTTTCCCTCCCCGCTTTTTCATCACAGTTCTCACAGGGCATCCAGATGGTAGGTCAACCCCAGGCTCACTAAACAGGCGCTGCTACCAGAGACTGCTACAAGTTCACCGCGGGCAGGGGCCGGGTCAGTGCAGCATGCAGCAGCGCATGTCTCAGGATCTTGTGCATGTGCGGTATGTACAGCTGCAAGCCCTCCCCAACCAGCCATGCAGTTATAATGCAATCAAGCAAACAGAAGTAAATGAAACATTTTAAGGACAGATTCCATTCATCTTACCATCAGTAAAAAAATATGATCTGGTTCCATCCTGTCTAACATAAAAGTTTTCTCCAAGTTTGCTGCTGGCTTTAAACTTAAGCATGGTGTGATCATATAGTCCATAGTCACGGAATAAGACATTTTTCCCTGGTTTTAATACCTATATAAAAGAAAAAAGCAGGCTGCATGTAACTTTTGGAATCCCATCAAATAAACTACAGTTTGTGTTAGGTATTAAAATAACTTAGATTTGTGGTAGTCATGAAAGGGGCGGGCATGAAATACTTATAAACATGAAGTAAAAGGGCCTATTTGTGAAAGGTATGCAAGATCCGACAGAGGACCACAGTACTGGAGCGTGTTTTGAGCACCTTCTAAGGTATTCTAACATCCAGGGTCACACAATTAGAACACAAAAGATAATCAACAAAACATTTCTATCCTCACCAAAGCATATTTTCCCAACATTTTGTTAGCCATTTCCTAGTACTGACACTGTACTCAACTGCCTTTTAAATGAACACGGCATGTTGGTTTATTGCTTCAGGCTGCTTTTCCTCTTTCTATGTCTCAGCTCTGGTTTCACTGCACCCCAAGAATAGGTCACTCACCCACTATGCTAAAAGCTGATACATGCTTGGCCTGGCCAGCTCGCCCCTTTCTCAATGGATTGCTGCCCAGTTTTGAAAGGAAGGAGTGTGATTATCATCCTCATGTGAGATGAGGGAAATGACAGTCAAAAGGTTAAGAGTGGTGCTCATGACCATCCACTAGCTATGAAGGACTCCCACTCGGACCAAGACAAATGTGGGGGCGGACACTGTTGCTAGTCCTGGGGAGCAGGAAAGGTGTCACCCCACTCTCATCACACAGCAGGACAGGCTCAGAGTGAGGGGCAGTTTTTCCCCTTGTACTTCTCATGTTGTGCTGCATTTCTTGATATGAGAGGGTCATCAGGCCTGAGTGCAACAGCTGAGGGAGGGGCCCTTTAGGACCCCACTTGAAAGCCTTTCAGAGATAAGGCATCAGACAGTAGGTGTCTCAAATAGCCATGCATTTTTTCAGAACACAATGTAACACTTGCTTATTATATGGAAAGTCTTATCAGTACTAGCACATCTTTCACACATTGTCAGTAAAGGGAAAGCCTCTTAGATAAAAGCATTCTTACCTTGAAGAAAGGCTAAGTATTCAAATGCTAATAATTAAGAAGGAAAAATTCTGAAAAAGTTCGCATGGGACTTATTCTTCACTTCGGAAGGAAGGAAAGGCTGCATGGGACAGAGGAAAGAACACTCACTTAGGACTCTGGAAGTCATGATTCAAGCCTCAGTTCTTTCCATGCACTAGCTGAATGCCCTCAAGCAAGTACTTCCATCCTTCAGAATGTTTTCTTACTGTAAACTCATAATGATGATACTGATGCCTCCTTTGACCCTGACACTGCACAGTTACCCAGGCACTCTCCTATCATGTTATTTCATTCAATAGTGACGAGAAATGGGTATGCTAAGTACTGTTATACCTACTCACAATAAACAACTTACTTGCCTGATGCCTCAAGGCAAGTCAGTGACATACAGAAGATCAAAATCCAGGTCTTCTGATAACAAAGTTGGTATACTTTGCTATTCTATTTTTTAAAAACCCAAAACAGCAAAACCAAAAAAAAAAAAAAAAAAGGGAAACCAAGCATGATGATGCATGCCTGTTAATCCTAGCTCCTTGGGAGGCTGAAACAGGAGGATCAAAAGTTCTACGTCAGCATGGGATACTTAGCGAGACACTATCTCAAAGGGCTGAGAATGTAGTGCTGTGGTGGAGTATCCCTGAGTTTCATCCCCATTACTGAAAAGAAAACAAAAAAACAAAAAAAAACTTTTTAAATTTTTTTTTTTGAGACAGGGTCTCAACTATGTAGCCCAGGCTGATCTCAAATTTGCAGCAATTCTGCCTCAACTTCCATGGGTTGGGATTACCAGATGTGCTGCCGTGTCTGGCTTGGAAATTTAATGTTAAGGTTTAATAACTTAGCGTAATAAGATGTACATAATGTCAGGCTTCAGAGCTGTCCACAGGGTGTCTGTCTCATGCACAGGTGCTCAGAACTGCTTTTCCCTCCAGTAATCTGATTAAGCACAAGATTTCAAATGAATGAACCAGCCACTGTGATGGCTCAGAAAGTAAAGCAGACTGGGGCTATAAACTCAGCTTGAAAAAAAATTCAACTGGAGAATAAAAATAGGAAATACAATGTGTTACTTTAGAAGTCTGACTTGGGAAAGCTCAAGTTAATTTTTTCCTTTTTCATACAATGTTTTCTACCTACTAAAATATATGTAACATATAACATGTTTGTATGACATGAGATTCGGGAATGGTGAAAATGATTTGAGGACAGATCTATAAAAGTGGTTACCTGGGGTGTCTGGGTTAGAAAAGGGGAAGCTCTAGGAAGCCTACAGAGATTCTAGAAGCATTCTGTAACTAAGTCTGGTGGTGAACCTATGGCATGCGTTCCACAGCAAACATGCAGAGCCCACTCTGCAATGACATCATGAGTTGTAGTTTTTTCTACACTAAAGCTTCAGTATTCAGGTTTAATTGCAGTGTTCGTACTTTGTGATAAATAAGTGAGTTTTGGGTTGCATTTTGGGCACTGTCTCTAAAAAGGTTCACCATCACTGATACATGTGGTGTTTACACAAAAAACCCTCTGACTAAATGTAGTGGTACCTTGGTTCATGAACTTCATGCTTTCCATGATTCTGGTTGCAAACTGAATTGGATGAGAACTGAATCAAATTTCCCTATAAAACCACCATTGAGTGGCCCTGAATCAAGGCCAGCAGTTTTCTGTAGCTGTTGGTTTCAAGCAGGAGCCTAAAGTGGTATCTTTCTATGGTCTGTTGGCCATTTCATTTAGTTTTTTTTTTTTTTTTTTTTGCGGTACTGGGGATCGAACTTAGGACCCTGCACTTGCTAGGCAGGCACTTATTCCACTGAGCTATATCCCCAGCCCTGTTGGCCATTTCAGAACTTTAGAAATGTAATGGTCAATTCACTAGAAAGTAACAAATAACGAAATATATTTTACGAGAGGACTTCAGGATGGCGACCGGGTAGGCAGCACAGAGAGAACCTCCTGGAGGAATGCCATTCAGACAAAGGAATATAGGAATATAGCAAGATGTGAAGGACAGAGGGAACGAGGTGGATATCATGAACTCAGGAAGGATCTGAAATGGGAATTGAAGCCCTTGGAAAGACTAAGCAAAACCTCTGCTGGCGGAAAGGATCGGAGATCGCCCTGGTGCACTCAGGGGGAGAGGAGAAGGAGGAAGTCACCGCTCCAAGCACACCCATGGCCCATACCCTTGTTCAGCTTCAGCTTCAGCTTCAGCTTTGGAGGCCCATGCTCACGGAAGCCTCCCAACTCGGTCAGGGGAGAGCGGAGTTCCGAGAGCTGGTCCAGGGCTGGAGAGAGGAGGGCGCAGCCAGGAAAGGAACAACGGGACGAATCCACGGTCTTCAGGACTCACCCCAAACTATTAATGTGAGCACCAAGAGGGTCTCCTTACAGCTTGCACATATGAACCTTGCATGAACCCATAGCAACAAATTAGATGAAAAGCAGCAGACCGGGAGTCTGAAAAACAACGACATACTCTATACAGCAGACCCGAGAAAATCCTCCAACTCTATTCTAGAACTAATCTTTAAACTCAGTTCACACCCTAAAATAACACAGTGAGAATGGGCCGGGGAGATTTCAAGCCCTTATACCAAGCATCGTAAGATTGTCCAATGCCCAGCTTCAAGGGGCAGGGAACGGTAATACTGGAGATCAGGAGGAGGGAGGTAGAGAAGAAAGGGTCTCTGGCATCAAGGCAATGGGACAGAGCCGAACGGGTCACTGAGGGCACCCTGACAGGGGTGTGTGCCCCGTGGTGCTCCACTGTGGGCCCCGCGGCTGCTCTGCTGTGAGCCCCACGGCTGCTCTGCTGAGGGCCCTGTGGCTGCTCTGCTGTGGGCCCCACAGCCGTTTCACTGTGGGCCCCTCTGAGGGTGCTCCACAGACTGGACCCGCCCCCACCCATAGCACGGCAACGGGGCAGAGCCAGGCGGTCCGCTGTGAACATAGGTGCTTTTCCACCTCTGACCATGGCAGTTTGTATACACCCATGTATGCTATAGTACAGTCTGAGGTGCTATATCTCTTACCAAGGCAAGAGTCCAGGGGTATAGATAAACCCAGGAATACAGTTATTATCACAGGGAAGATGACTGATTGAGTGGTAGGGCAATGGAGATGAGGGAGGAGAAAATTGAATGATCAAATGGGCTATCATCTGTGTAACTGAGTAACATGTGAAGGTAACATTATATAGGACACCATCCAGAGCTAATTCCCTTCTACGTTCTCTATAATTTGTATTTCCTCAATCGTTTTTGTATTAACAGAAGTGAAGATAACTTTCTGTTATGCAGCATCCAGTACTGATTCCCTACTCTCTTCTCTATAATTTGGTATTTCCTTTAATGTTTGTGTGTTAACTAGTGTGAAGATGACATTACGTAATATAGCATCCAGTGCTAATTCCCTACTATGTTCTGTATAATTTTGTATTTTCGATATTGTTTATGGCTTGTTGTGGTTTGTATGTCTCCATTCTTTTGTCTTTAACATAAAAAAATATTAAAATAATAAAAAAAACCCCACCATTGAACCTAACCATTGAGTTTGATTCAGTTCTTGTCCAATTCAGTTGGTGACCAGAATTGTGGAAAGAATTAAGTTTGTGAACCAAGGCACCACACTGTATTCAGAATTGTGGGACTTATTACATAATATTAAGCCTCAAAACCCCCACAAAAATATATACTATGCATTAGCTGTGAATTATATATTGAATCTCCTATTTTCAGAGAAAGACCATTGTCAACAGTGCTGCATCTACCTACATGCTCCTCCCTGGCACCATTCCCTTGCCCTCCCCTAGATCAGAAATTCCTAATCTAGAGTACCAGGCCCAAAGGGTCTAAGATTAGAGCTCAGGAGTGCTATCAATTTAAGCAGAAAACAAAGTTACAACTTTATTTTCACTGCTTCTAGTGAAAACTGAGCATTCTTTAATTATGAATGTAAAGAACTAAAATTTTTACACTAAAGAAAATCAGATATTCTCATATCACTGTAAAATTCTTGCAAATACCTTAATTTCATTCACCACTACTTCAAAATTATGGTACTTATTAGATCTACCACTAGAGATCTTGTTAATGAATGTGTTAAATAAAAACAATGTATCATTAAAATTTTACAACAAGTGATTATATTTAAATATGGATTTCCTTTACAATCCATATATTCTAGACAGTTAACCCTATTTATCTATCTATCTGTCTGTCTGTCTGTCTTTTTGAGACAGGGTCTTGCTATGTAGTTCAGGCTGTCCTTGAGCTCACTTTGTAGCTCAGGCTGGTCTCAAACTCACAAAGATCCTCCTGCCTCAGTTTCAGTCCTGCTGGGATTATAGGTGTGCACCACCACGCCCGGATCTAGACAATTAACCTCCTGAAGAGTCTCTTTTTTACTTTATTTTTAGATGGGACTTTGCTAAATTGTCTAGGCTGGGCTTGAATTTAAGACCCTCCACCCTCATCCTCCCAGAGTATTATAGGCATGTGCCACCAAACCTAGCCAGACTTAATTTTGGTAATCCAATAGTGTCTCATTATGATTTCTGTGTATTTTTCATTTCATGGGTTACCGAGGTTACCATTTCATGTCCTATAAAATAATTATGTACACCTGTTCATTTTTGTAACTTGTCTTCCTCAATGATGGGCAGGAATTCCGTACATAGTCTGGATATCAATCTTTTATTTGTTATACAGATTGTAAATTACTTTTACTAACTTGCCTTTTTTAGTTTTTTACAATACATTGTCTTTTTTTTTCTTTTTTTAAATTTTATTTTAAAGACAAAAGAATGGAGACATATGAACCAGAAAAGCCACAAACAGTACAGAAAATACAAAGTTATACAGAATATAGTAGGGAATTAGCACTGGATGTTGTATTACATAGTTATCTTCACATTAGTTAACACAAAAACATTAAAGGAAATACCCAATTATAGAGAAGATAGTAGGGAATTTGCACTGGATGCTGTATAATATAAAGTTATCTTCACTTCTGTTAATACAAAAACAATTGAGGAAATATAGAATTATAGAGAACATAGAAGGGAATTAGCTCTGGATGCTGTCCTACATAATGTTACCTTCACCTTTGTTACTCAGTTACACAGATGATGGCCCATTTGATCATTCAATTTTTCTCCTCCCTCATCTCCATTGTCCTACCACTCAGTCAGTCATCTTCCCTGTGATAATAACTGTACTCCTGGGTTTATCTATATCCTTGGATTCTCGCCTTGGGAAGAGATATAGCTGCCTCAGACTATACTATAACATACATGGGTGTATACAAACTGCCATGGTTGGAGGTGGGAAAGCACATATGCTCACAGCGGACCGCCCAGCTCCACCCCGGGGCGGGTCCAGTCCATGAGGTGCCCTGAGCAGGGCCCTCAGTGGAGCAGCAGCGGAGCAGCCACGGGGCCCACAGCGGAGGAGCCGTGGGGCCCATTGTGGGGCAGCCATGAGGCCCACTGCGGGGCCCACAGCGGGGCAGCTGCGGGGCCCACTGTGGCACAGCTGCGGGGCCCACAGTGGTGCAGCCGCGGGGCCCGCTGTGGTGCAGCCACGGGGCCCAGAGCAGAGCAGCGGCAGGGCCCTCAGTGGAGCAGGCACGGGGCACGCGCCCCCATCAGGGCACCCTCTGTGACCCTTTTGGCTCTGTCCCTTTGCCTTAATGCCAGAGGCCCTTTCTTCTCCTCCCACCTCCTCCTGATCTCCAGCATTACCGTTCCCCACCCCTTGCAGCTGGGCAATGTGTCTCCGAAGCTGAAACTGCGAATGCCGAAACGAAGGTATGGGCTAAGGGTGTGCTTGGAGAGGCGACCTCCTCCCTCTCCCTCTCGTCTCCCTCGGACTGTGCCATGGCAGATCTCCGATCCCCTCCTCCAGAGGAGGCCTTGCTTAGTCTTTCCGAGGGTTTCAGTTCCCATTTCAGATCCTTCTCGAGTTCAGGATATCCACCTCTTTCCTTTCTGTCCTTCACATGTTGCTATATTAAAGTTCAGGATATCCACCTCTTTCCTTTCTGTCCTTCACATGTTGCTATATTCCTATGTCTGAGTGGCATTCCTCCAGGAGGTTCTCTGCTGCCTACCCGGTCGCCATGGGTTCATACAAGGTTCATATATGCAAGCAGTATGGAGACACTCTTGTTGCTCATATTAGTAGTTTGGGGTGAGTCCTGAAGCCTGTGGACT
>PVLD010021668.1:0-30927 GCA_004027595.1 Dinomys branickii
CTTTCTCCGTCTCTTCTCCCTCCGACTGTGCCGTGGCGGCCCTCCGATCCTTTCCTCCAGGAGAGGTTTTGCTTGGTCTTTCCTAGGGCTTCAGTTCCCATTTCAGATCCTTCTTGGGTTCAGGGTACACACCTCTCTCCTTTCTGTCTTCATATTGCTATATTCCATTGTCTGGGTGGTAATCCTCTGGGAGGTTCTCCCTCTGCTGCCTACTCGGTCATCATCTTCCCAGAAGTCTTGGGGCCATTTGTTATGACTTAGGTGCTATTCTAGAAAAAAAAACCGAATGGTTAAATTCCTGATTACTTAATTGAACATATATTTGTAATATTTACCTATTTATTAAATTGAAATCTTTTGCAGTACTTTCCTTTATTTCTAATTTATGATTCATAACTTCATTTCCTCTTAAGCATCATATAATGAGCACACCGGTGTGTTCTTGGTGTAGACTTTTTTTTTCCGCTCTGCATCCCTTAAGATTTGGGAATCAAAGCTTCGGAGATGAAATAAGCTCAAATAGAAAACATGAAGAGGTAGGAAGTATAATTTACAAGTTATACTTTTAGGAAGACAGCAACTTCAGCACACAGTCAGGTTTACCTCAGTGTACCCATAGCTGTTCTCTGAGTGTTGTTTCTGCTTTTCTTCTAGGGCCACCGCACCCTAATGGTGTTATTGACTTTTATCAGTCTCAAGTTACTTGTTCAGAGATGAGGGTTCCATTCCTGTGTTCTGCTACATTATTTCCTTAAACTATACCATTAAGGTTATAGATCTGGGTATCACAACAGAAAATATCTTCATTGCGAGGAACTAGTTTATGTCCTTGTACAAAGACCTCATGCTATGTATGCAATAGCAACTCACAATAAAAATCATTGTTCCAAAAATGATTTTTGACCCCAAATAGTTTTTGAATGCTCCATATTCTAAACGTATTCTTGTTATCTTGTGAGTGTTCAAGTCCAGCTCATTTAAGCTATTATTTGTGCGATAGAGCTACATAGAAAGAGCTTTTCAAGTGATCCATTGCTGTGTTTGTGGACCACCAAAGATTTCTAGTTACTTTTTTTGTTCTTGCCCATTGCTTTCCCCTTGGTTTGAGATACAAAATCAGGTAAGAGGAGAGAGCAGTTGAGTTTGGGTTACAAGTTGGCAAGTTCATGTCAGCTATCAAAATATATCAGCAACACGTCTATTTCATCAATCTGTAATTTTGTCAATTGCATGAACTAAAATGACCCCTGTGAAGGAGTGTATTTAACACAACTCATATTTATCACCTCCTGTGGACACAGCATCACGGGAGACTTACAAACAAAACAAATGTTCTTATCATCATGTCTTGGTTAGTTTTCTCTCATCACTGAGATAAAATACCTGACACCCAAAATTAAGGAAGGAAAGCTTTATTCAGCTCAGAGTTTGTGGAGATTTCAATCCATAATCAGCTGGCTCCAAGGCAGGGTGGTGTGACCGAGGAGCAACCATTCAGAAGCAACTGTTCATGGCAGTGGAAGACAGCAAAAGCAACAAGAGCAAATGGGGGAGAAGCAGAAAGAGCAGCCTCTTTCCCTCCCTTACACTGTATGCAGGCTGCCCACCCCAGGGTGGGTGTAGCACTCACACCCATAATCCCAGCATTGGACCATAAGTCAATCATAAATTCTAGAAACCCATCCCATGACCGCCTGAGATTTTGGTGGGGCATCTAGACACAGACCATAGCACCCCAGGACCTCAAGCCTGGTAAATGACTAAGAACTAACTACAAAGGAAGGCAAGACCATAAGTGCCTCAGGGAGCATGCCAACTAATAGGTATAAGGTAAAAAAAGACAATAATTTACACTTTGTGGATGATCTGGGAAAACTTTCTGGGGTAGAGTGTAAGATAAACTTAGACAGGATTCCTTAACCCTTATTGTGAAATTTTCACTTGTTCTTTGAATAATATTTTAGATATCTAAAATAAAAAATAAATGATTATAATGGAAACCATTTGTATTGAAACAGTTACTAAACATCAAAAATGAAGTATACTTTTTTCATAAGGTATTACATAAAAACTCTAGTTGCAAGTCGAATAACTTCTCATTTTGAAATAGTACTGAGTATGAGTGATAATTCAAGGATGTGAGAACTCTAAGGCGGTATATCTGTGGTTTCCATTTGTGACAAAATCACCTGTACTTCTAGAATTTCTATAGTTTGTTGCCTACATTCATAATAGGAAGGAAATGCTACATTTCCATTAGAAGTTAGAGAAAATGAAGAGTCACTTTTCTCCCACTCAACTTCACAGATACCCTTAATTTTACCCGTGAGCCTTTTGGGAATCTGTGAAATATAGGTTAAGAACATGTACTGCCCTTATGAGGATGAGCAAGACGTTGCTGAGGAAGTGGAGAGAGAGAGAGGAATACCTTCTAGGTAGGACTCAATAGAGACGTTGGAGACAGGGCCGGAGAACTGTTTTGAGTAACAGATGCGCGTGGCTGGAAGATAGGTGTTTAGAGCCTGCACACACAGGGTAGGAGTAAAAGTGAGGGATGCGTAGGGAAGGAGAGATCGTGCAGAGCTTGGTGTGCTAGAAGGAGATAGTACATCAGTGGGGCACCATCAGTGATGTCTTCGAGCAGGAAACTGACATAAAGATATTGTTGTTTTAGGAAAGTAATTTGCAGCAGAATGGGAGCTGGGTTAAAAAGGCAGGAAGCAGGAAGTCTCTTAGTAGTTTATTGCGTTGGTCAGGAGAAATATATTGAGAGCTTGAACGAATTCAGTGCACTTTGAAAAGAGAAGAGCTAAGCGAAAGACCGTGGACAGGCAGAATGCAAGGACTTGGCAACTGAGTAAATAGGGTAAGGGATGAACATGCGGAGCAAAGCTGATGCTGTTTAACATCTTATCCAGTGATGATGGTGAAGCAATGAACGCAGACAGAACATAGCAACAAGAGCGAATTCCCGGCAGCGGGGTCTTGAGCGCATTGAAAGTTTAGGGTATTCATAGGCTATTCTTATGGAAATATTCAGCAGGCAGTTAGAGATGTGAGTCTAGAACTTGGACAAACTTTCAGGGCCAGAAATGTAGATTTGGTAATCTATGAAGAAAACAACTGAAATCAAAGGAGGAAAAGAAATTGCAAAAGAAGGGCAAGGGTGCTGGAGACTGAACCTTGTTTGACTTCTCAGGCTTTGCAGAATATGTTCCAAGCAACACTGCTTAGCAGTTTTACACATTTATCCCTTGTTTCCTCAGTCATACAGAGTGAAGAATGTTCCTACTGTGTTTCGGATACTTTACTTCCCTCAAAATCAATAAGATGTTGGCTTCTTTTCAGAGAACTATTATTTGTAGTAGAGAAGCCACTTTGTGAACACATAAACACAATTTTGTATACTAAGCATAGTTACAGAACTATGTGTCCACTGGAGGGTGATACGGAGAAGAACGGGATTCACGTCCCCTCACCAGGAAGACTTCTCAGAGAAGGTGACGTCCGGTTGATTTACATTTTGAGGGATGAGTTGTAGTTTGCCAGATAGGGAAGACATTGTATGGAGTGGGAATGAGTTATGCAGAAACCTGGTGCTGCAAGAAACTGCTTTTTTTCTTTTTCCTGTGGTTTCTCCTGACTGCACAGTCCAGTTTAAGTATTTATAAAACCAGAAGTCCTATCTCTCTGTGATTAACCCTTCTCCTCATTTTAGTCTTTAAAGAAGTCTCCTCACATTTGGCTATGAGACTGTGTTATGCTTGACTCAACTATCTTTTAAATTTTAGTTTATTAGTATATGTGTGTAGTACACAGTGTTTACCTTCCTTGTGCGGAGTTAGTTCATGTATAACTTATTTTAATTTCTTTTTTTCATCCCTTTTCCTGTCTCTTCCCTCAGCCCATCCCTATATCCCTTTCCTTTTTTTGGTACAAGGTTGAAGTACCCCAATATCTAACTTTTTAGTTGACATTTAACTCTACTTTCTCTGGTTTTGTTTTAAAAATGGAGATGATTCAGGAATATATCCCGTCAAACCACAACAAATTGTCCCACAAAGTATTCAGTGAATGCAACATTAAAAATCATGCCAATAGTGTTTCGTGGATAGTAATCTATCTAAAGTTTCCTTCATGTCAGCCCTTTTGCCTCCAGATTATATTCCTAATAATTTATACTCTTTCACAGAGAGTAGGTCAGTGTTAGAGCCTATCGTTTCCACTGCAGCTGTCATCACTGTGCATGTTATGTTCCAGCTGACTGAGGTTAGTCTCACAGTGGAGCCTTTGCACAGTATTTGTTAATTAGATACGAAATTTTAAAATGTGAAAATCCCACCACTGTAAAAATGGCTTTATTTTTAAGAATTGATGTCTGTATAGTTTTGTATCAAGACAGGCTTTTCTTCTCTACTTCTTTCTTGAGTTAGAACTGTAACTGTACTTTTTGGAGCTCTGACCCATAGCTACCAAGAAGGAAGAACGGATTCTTTGGGAAAATAAAGAAATCAGAAAGACTCTATAAGCATGTGAGTTCTGCTCTAACATGTAATCAAATGAAGAAAAGATTTATCTTTTACCTATTTAATTCTAAGCTTAGCCAGGACTGATGATTCTTCCTGATCACCTCAGTTACCCTGAAATCTCAAAAGCTGAGAGAGGGGCTGGGGATATAGCTCAGTGGAATAAACGCCTGCCTAGGAGGCGCAGGGTCCTGAGTTCAATCCCCAGTACCGCCAAAGAAAAAAAAAACAAAAGCTGAGAGAAAACTTAATGGGATCATTTGACTACAAGCCCATGGCCAAGACCTAGGATCTGGGATATTTTACAGAGGGAACAAGAATACATAAAATATGAAGACAGAGAGAGGGAGTGAAAAAGGGAGAGAGAGAGGAAGAGAGAGAGAGAGAGGGAGAGAGAGATGGAGAGATGGGGGGGAAGTGACCAGACTGGGACTGACATCATAGGAGAAAAATGATGCTATATAACTTCTAGACTCCTGGATAAGCCTATCATCTATCCAAAAAGATATATACATAATATATATTGTTATGTATCAGGCATTTATAAGGTGAGACCAATTCATACAAGTGGCAGTCATCCAGGATTCGAAGCTAATTAAGTGTATAACGAATATCCATATAGGAACTGGGATTCTGTTGTGTTTTATTCTGTCTTGGATATATATGAGAGCTTGAAAGGAGGAAAGAGCTTTCTTCTGGAGAACCCATCTGTAGATATTCAGGAACTGCCTACAAATACACCTAAGCTCCTTGATGAACCTTCTGCCCCAAAGTGATAATGAAGTGGTCTCACATTGATTCATGTAACTAGAACAGGCTGAAATCTGCTTTATATTATTGTTTCCTACCTTGAATTAATCAATTAAATGATCAAACCCTTACTGAGTTATGCAGCATTCTGTACGTTCCATATCCTGGGTAAGAACTGGGGAAATAAGCAGGGTAATAAAAATCCTTTTCTTGAGCTGTTGAGGAGAATTAAACATACACCCAATACATTTCCATCCACTTCAGAAGGAAAAAGAAAAGCCTACGAAGCCTCCATTTAGGAAATGATGCTTTGCTGGTGATTGACATTTTGCTAGTAAGATATCTAGCTTAGAAAAATGCACATACATAAAAGCATTCCTGTATTGTTCTGAGGTCCACCCTTGGCTTCTATTTCCTCTCATTCTTAAATTTTATTAAACAATGTTTCCTTAGCCTGTTGGATTTCACATAAAAATACCCCTTTCAATCCATAGTTTAGGATGGCAAGAGTCAGACCTTTTTGGGAGATTGTGATAGCCATACGTTCAGGTAGAATCTTATTTCCTCCTCAGTGAATCAGTATGACCCAAAAGTCTTGTATTTACTAACTCATTTGCAGGGGTAGCACTGAATATATGTACTCTTTTGACCTTCATGCACAGATCCAGAAGTAGACCCATCCGATTAGTCCTCTCTGACCTGTCTACCCATTGCCACTGTCTTCATAAAACTTAGAGTTGCTGAGAAGTTCACAGACTCACCTGTGAGTAACAATCTGTTAGTCCTCAGCATGGCCTCTGTGCTCTCTACTACTTACCTAACTCATCTTTTCAGCATCAGCTCCAACTCCAGTGGCTTCTCTGGGATACTGGAGTCTTCTAAACGTACTGCCTGGTTTTCTCATCTTTATATTTGCTCTTGCTCTTGTCCCCACTTGGAATGGGCTTCTCCTCTGCAGCCATTACATAACTGATGTTAGTAAAGGCCTATGGATCTCTCAAAACCCGATTTAAATATTACAAATATTTTGCAAGTGCCATCATGATTTCCTTTCTTTTCATCAGTACTTTCTTTCTTTCGGGTTCCGTAGCACTTTACTCATACTTCCCACAGCATTAAGGTTGTAACTATTAGAATGACTGGTATAGAAATGTAGTTGAGTGAATGAAAACTAAGCACATCTTACCTATTGGTTTTACTTATCATATTGTACCTAAGTTAAATGCTTCTGTATATGTATAAGCACATTAATATCTCTTTCACTAACCTATGACACTATAAGCATAAAAGATAATAACTTATTCATTTTTCTACTTAGAACATTAGAATTGTTACCTATGAGAAGCATGGGAAGCACTTGTTACAACATTGACTTAGTGAATTTATTACTGGAGTTTAGGGCAGTTTTTGACCTTGCTATGTGCTAGGGTTTTATATATCTTAGCTGACACAGTCCCCATAGCTATTCTGTGAGACATGTATTGATTTTTCTTTATATATGAGGAAATTGGAGACCACAGGAATTTAAATAATATAAGTCAAAAAATGGGAAGAAGGGAAGCCCAAATCCAAAACTATTGCATTCTTGACTCCAACTTCTGGTCTTTTACTCTCATACTATATTGACCTTCAATCCCATCACATTGTTCCTGAGGCGGCCAGCAGGGGCACACTGTGATAACTATTAATGAAATTTATGAATATGGTTCTCAGAGAGAGTAGAAGTAATTGAGACAGTCATTTCATTTTTTATTTTTTAAAATTAAAAAATATTAATCAAATTTATTGGTACATTTTACATAATGATCACATTGATTATAGGGAATTTGCACCTGTACAGAACTTGATTCTTTTTTTCCCAATCTCCTACTTTCCCTTTAACTCCTCTTCCTGTTCTTGTTTACAAAAGCTGTTTCTATTTTTCCTTCTTTTCGTTTCATTTTTTCTTCTTTTTTTCTTCCTTTCTTTCCCTCGTCCCTGTCCTAGTTCCCCTTCCCATTTGAACATTTTCTTCCTAGTTCACAATATACACTTTGGTCCTTATTTACACTTTTGGCTTCTCACACCACAGAGACAATGCAGTATTTGCACATGCATGCCTGATGTACTTCCCTTAAAAAAATGACCTCAAGGTGCATTGCTCTAGCTAGAAATGTCTCAAGCTTATCCATTTTTATGGCTGAGTAGTACTCTTTTGTCTAAAAATAAAACGCATTTTCTTTATCAGTTCATTGGTTGATGGGCATTTAGGCTGTTTCTAAGAATTATGTATGACAGCTGTGCTGCTATAAGCATAGGTGTGCATATATCATTGTGATTTGATGTTTTTAATTCTTTTGGGAAGATGCCAAGAAGAGGAACAGCTGGGTTGAATGGAACCTGTAGTCCTAGTTTTTTTTCCGAAGAATCACCACACTGATTTCAACAGTGGTTGCACCAGTCTATACTCCTACCAACAATAGAGAAGTGTTCCTTTTCTCCCACATCCCTGCCAGCATTTGTCCTTGGTGACTTCTTGATAATAGCCATTCTTTCTGGGAAGGGATAGAATCTCAGTATTGTTTCAATTTGCATTTATTGAATGAACGATATTGTTGAACATTTTTCAGATATTTATTTGCTGTTTCTGCTTCTTCACCTGAGAAGTGTCTGCTTATTTCAGATGCCCCTTTTTGGATTAGGTCCTTAAATTTGGGAAGGTCTGATTTTCTTTGAGATGTTTATATTCTAGACAGTCATCCTTTGTCTGAGGAACAATTAGCAAAGATATTTGCTTACACTGTGGGTTATCTCTTCACTCTGTTGGTGATTTCTTTTGCTGTGCAAAAATTGAAATGCAAGTTCTCAATTCTTTGTGATAGTCACTGTGCAATCAGGATTTTGGTCATAAAGTCTTTGCCTACAGCACTGTCTTCAAGAGTTCTACCTAGTCTATCCTCCAGTAGATCTAATGTTTCTGTTTTAATATTTAGATCTTTGATCCATTTGGATTTTAGTTTAGTGCATGGTAAAAGATATGGATCTAGTTTTAATCTTCAGCATGGAGAAAGGCAGTTTTCCCAGGACCATTTATTGTCTGCAATTTTTTTTTTCTTTTTTTGCGGTACTGGGGATCGAACTCAGGACCCTGCGCTTGCTAAGCAAGTGCTTATTCCACTGAGTTATATCCCCAGCCCTTCCAGGACCATTTATTAAAAAGGCTATCTTTTTTCCAGTGAATATGTTTGGCACCTTTGCCAAAGATTAGGCAGCTAAGTATATTTGGAGTTGCTTCTTCATCTGTTCCACTGATCCTTGGGTCTGTTTTTTGCCAGTACCATGCTGTTTTTTCTTAAACTCACAATAGCTTTGTAGTGTAATTTCAAGTCTGAGACTGTGGTGCTCCTGCCTTTCCTTTGTTGCCAAAGATTGCCTTTGCTATTCAAGGTTCCAAATGAATTTATGATTTTTTTTCCTAATTCTGTGAGATATGCTGTTGGAACATTGATTGGGATTGCAATAAATCTGTATAACAATTTTGGAAGTATGTCCATTTTCACTGTATTGGGTCTTCCTATTCAAAAGTAATGGATATCTTCCCATTTTCTGGTATCTTCTTTAATCTCCTTTTTCAGAGTACTGTAGTTTTCAACTTAGAGTTCTTTTACTTCCTTTATTAGATCGATTCCTAAGTATTTTATTTTTTAGATGCTATTGTGAAAGGTGTTGTTTCCCTAATTTCTTTCTTAGTGAATTTTTTGTTTGTGTTCCAGAGGGTTATTGAGTTTTTGAATGTTGACTTGGTATCCATATATGCTACTGAATTTGGTTATTAAATCTACAAGCCTTTGGTGGAATTGTGGGCTCTTCTCTGTAGAGTATCATGTCATCCATGAAATATAATTTAAATTCTTCCTTTCCTGTTGTTATTTCTTTTATTTCTTTCTCTTTAACTGCTGTGCTAATGTTTTCAGAACTATACTGAATAAGAGTGGTGATGGTGGGCGTCCTTTTCTTGTTCCTGATTTTAGAGAGAATTCAGTTTTTGTCCTTTGAGTATGATGTTGCCTGTTGGTTTGTTGTAGATGGCTTTTATCAGATTGAGATAATACTGTGTTGGTTACTTTTTTCTCATTGCTGGCACAAAATACCCAATGCCCAAAATGAAAGAAGGAAAGGTTTATTTAGCTTACAGTTTTTGGAGGTCTCAGTCCATACTTGGCTGGATCTGAGGCACAGTGGCACATGGCAGAGGGCAACAGTTCATGGTGGCAGTACACAGCAAAGCAACAAGCCCAAGAAGGGAGGAAAGGCAACCAGCAGCCTCTTTCTCTCCCTTACATATACAAACTATCCGCCCTAGGGTGGGTATAGCTTTCACAACCATAAT
The DNA here is from genome assembly GCA_004027595.1 of Dinomys branickii. Lineage (NCBI taxonomy): Eukaryota > Metazoa > Chordata > Mammalia > Rodentia > Dinomyidae > Dinomys > Dinomys branickii. The sequence continues at coordinate 9,646 of PVLD010021668.1, forward strand.
GCCAGCACACTATTCTCCCTAGGACAGGTATAGCTTTCACACCCATAATCCCAGCATTGGATCATGGATCAGTCATGAACTCTAAAAACCACTACATAACTGCATGAAGATTTGGGGGAACATTCAGACACAAACCCTAACAACCACCTATTCTAATTTTCGATAGGGTTTTTTTTTTTTTATCATAAATGGGTGTGGTACATTGTTAAAAGCTTTTTCTGCATCTGTTGAGATAATCATATTCTTTTTGTCTTTGGTTCTGTGGATATAGTGTATTAAATTTATTGATTTACATATGTTGAGCCATCTCTGGATCCCTGGGATGAATCCTACTTGGTCATGGTATAGAATCTTCTTGGTAATTTGCTGCATTCTGTTTGCCAGTATCTTATTGAGGATTTTTGCATCTATGTTCATTAGGGAGATTAACCTGTAGTTCTCTTTCTTCTCCTTCTTTGTTGGAAACCTCTCTAGTTTTGGTATCAGGGCAATTCTTTCTTCCAGCAATGAATTTGGGAGTATTTTTGTCCTTTCAGTTTCATTAAAGAGTTTGAGAAATAGTGGTAGTAGGTCTTTTATGAATTTCTTATAGAATTCAGCAGTTAATCCATCAGGGCCTTGGTATAGATGATCTTCTAGATTTCTGCAGGATCCATTGTGATTTCACCCTTTTCAGTGCTAAGTGAATGGATTTGAGTCTTTTCTTTTTTGATAAGGCTGGCTAAGGGTTTGTTGATTTTGTGTAATCTTGCAAAGAACAAACTCTTCAATTCATTGATTAATTGTGTGGTTTTCTTAGCCTCCTTTGCATTAATTCCTACTCTGATCTTTATAATTTCCTTCCTTGTATAAGTTTTGGGCTTGACCTGCTCTTTGTCTAGAAGTTTGAAGTTCAACATTAAGTTGTTTATTTGACCTCATTCTGTTTTCCTGATATGGGTGTTCATTGCTATAAATTTCCCTTTTAGGACTGCTCTCTTTGTGTCCCATAAGTTCCAGTATGTTGTATTTGCATTATCATTTAATTGTAGAAACTGCCTAATTTCTTCTTTAACTTCATCAGTGACCCATTGGTTGTTCAGCAGGGTGTTATTTAATTACCATGTGTTTATGAAGTTCCTGTGGTTTCTTCTGTATTGATTTCCAATTTCATTGCACAGTGAGCTGATAATATGCAGGGGATAATTTCAATTCTTTTACATTTAGTTAAGTAAGTTGTATGAGCTAGTATGTGGTCTATTTGGGAGAACATACCATGTCCAACTGAGAAGAATGTGTATTCTGATGTGGGGTGGAACACTCTGTGGACATGTACTAAATCCATTTGTTCAAAAGTTTGGTTCAGTTCTAATACTTTAACGTTGATTTTTTTTCTAGTTAATATATTTGTGACAGTGGGTATTAATATCCCAATAACATTTTATTAGTACTTATTTTTGATTTTTCAGGTCTGTTAATATTTGTTTTATATAGTATGCTCTGATATTTGTTACATATATATTTATGATTGTTATATCTTCCTCTTGGATTGTTCCCTTTACAAGGATGTAGTGACCTTTGTTTCTCTTAATCAGTGTTGGCTTGAAATCCATTCTGTCTCCAAACAGAATAGCTACCCCTGCTTGTTGTGGTTCCTGTCACATGGAGTGTTGTTTTCCATCCTTTGACTTCCAGTCTATGAATTTCTTTTTGAATTGAATGTGTTTCCTGTATGCAGCATATTGTAGGGTCTTGTTTCTTGATCCATTCTGCCAGTCTGTTGTTTTTTTTTTTTGGATTGGTGAATTGTAACCCTTAACATTGAAGCTTATAATTGATATGTATGGACTTATTCTTGTGATGTTATTTTCCTGTTGTTGTCTCCCTTTTATCCCCCTTCTGTTTAATTGTCTTGCCTGGTGGATTCACTTTGCTGGGATTCATGGAGTTGTAGTCCTTGTTATCTCTTTCTAGACTGTCCTTCAGAACATTTTGGAGTGCAGGTTTAGTGTTCATGAATTTCCTTAGGTGTTCTTTGTAATGAAAGCATCTTATTTCTCCAATTTGGAAAGATAGTTTTGCAGAGTACATCAATATGGGTTTGAGGTTATTTTTTTTTAGGGCTTGAAATATATCACTTTAAGCTCTTTTTGACTTGAGAGATTGCTTTGTAAAATCAGATGTGATTCTGATGGGCTTTTCTTTACAGGTAATTTATTTCTTTTCTCCAACAGCTTTTGATATTCTGTTCTTGTGTTGAATTTCTAGAATCTTGACTATTGTATGTCTTAGTGTAGACATTTAAAATTATGGCTAATTGGAGTTCTATATGCCTCTGTTACTGTATGTCAAATTCTTTTTCTCTCTTAGGGTAGTTTTCTGTTATAACATCTGTGGGCAGGTTTTTTAAAAAAATGATTTGTGCTATTTTCTGCTTTTGCATTGATCTTATGTTATTCTTCTTTACATCATCTAGAAGCTACTGGGATTTTTGTAGTCCCTTACTATTTTTAACAAATTGTGCTTTTTGTGATTGCTAACCACAAGCCTTTCTTCTCTGTCTGAGATTCTGGCCTCACATTGGTTTATTCTTTGTGGATACGTTCAGTGGAATTGTTACAGTCCTGTATTTCTGCTTGCATCTATTTCTTGGATTCCATTTCTTTCCTGTGCTGGGCATTTCTGATTTTCATCATTTTCTTAAGCTCCTGTGTTTTTTATCTGTATCTGCTCTAGAGTCACAAAATATGTTTTTCATTGTGGTCACCATCTATGTAGTTTTCTGAGAAATTATTTCTGATTTGATTTTTTTCCAGAGCCTCATTTATTTGATTTGTTGTTACCACTTCACACAGGATAGTTAGGTGGCTTTTGAATTGTCCCACCTCATTGCCCTCTGAGTTTGCCTTTGGTGAGCTGGATGTCTGGATTGCATATTGTTTAATTGTCTTCTTATTTTCTTTGTTCTTTTCTTTTTCTCCTCCTCCTCCTTCTTCTTGTTCTTGTTTTTTTTCAGTTTAATTCCTGGTTTGATGCTTGTTAATTGCCTATGGTAAATAGCTTCATTGCTAGTATTTAGAACACTTAGGAAATGACTACTCATCAGAGGTGTTTTCTAGGTATAGCTGGCTTTTGGGTTTTGAGTCTGTTGCAAGATCTAACTTCTTAAATTTATTGGGGTTGAGAAGTTTCTCCCTACTTGGCCCAGCCCCTGGTTTTTGGTTCTGGCCCCCAGCTTTTTCTGTGACCCTTAGGTAATCTTCATCTTGGAATACCAGCAAGAACAGCTAGTTAGAACAATTACGTTACTTTGACTAATGTGGTACAATCAGTACTAATAATAGCATCAACACAACCTGGAAAATGACAAACTGAGATAACCATTAATTTTCCACCTTTTACCATGTGAACTAGATTTGTGGTTATATAACAGAATCTAAAACAAATTAGAGAATTGTATGCAGTGAATAAGCCCTCAATATGCCAGGTTTACCCTCATGGGAGAAAATTTAAAATGGGTTAGGGTAAAAAATAGAGAAATAGAAGAAGAGATTAGAAGCAAGGTTGGAGGACAAAGGATGGTCATACAAAATTGGGGAAACTGGTGCAGAAGACAGGAGGGAAAGAGAGAAGGATGAATCAAACAAAACAACAACCACAAAAAACTAGATGTCACATTCACACTCATATACAAATAAGATCAAGCCAGGCGTGGTAGTGCGTGCCTATAATCCCAGCACTTGGGAGGCTGAGGCAGGAGGATTGTTGCAAGTTTGAGACCAGCCTGGGCTACAAAGTGAGCTCAAGGCCAGTCTGAACTACACAGTGAGACCCTGTCTCAAAAAGACAAAAAAAAAACAAAACAAATAAAAATAAGATCAAACAATGAAGACCCCCCCACCAAAAAAAAAAAGGAGATAGGAAAAACAAGTCCTTTTCAATGTCTGTCTTTGCTGTCACTGGTAGACAGTGCATGGAGATAGAACCCAAATCTGTATTGATCAGCAAGACATCAGTAACTTTATGGTGGAGTAGTAGATAATTTCAGTGATCCTACACCTTTGTTTCCCCTAGAGTTCATGCTGATTTCTGGCCATGAGGCTAGGACCAGACCTGTTAAGCCTATAGCAGTCAGTATACCTTTTGTGGGCTTAAACTCAGCTGGGAGCCACTGGATGCAGCCAGCAGTTGTTCTGAGTTCTTAGCTCATTTGGCCCCTCTCCAGATGGCTGCCATCTAATTGTCTTCTCCTATAGGATGACCAAATCTGCTCCACTCACCAGCCCATACAATCCATGCCATCTACTCCTTTGTTGACTGCAACATCTCTTCATAGATGACTCTGGGGTTGCCAGCACTCACCATGTGTCCACATGTTTGAGCTGTTCCTCCCATACACTGAGTCCTGACACATGGAGAAGGCACTGCTTACCACCTCCTTCTTTGTTGAAGTTTCTCTTTTCAGTCTCCCTGCGGACTTCAATTCTCCCTTCAGATCATTCAGAACCCCTTTTCCTCCTTCTTTTCTTCCTTGTCTTGCTACATTCTAGTGTCTGAACAACAAATCTTGGAGGGGCACTCTGTTGTCTTTTCAGAAGTCCTACTGTTGGAATTTTGATAGGGATTGCATTAAATCTCTATAACAATTTTGAAAGTATGGCCATTTCACTGTATTGGTTCTTTCTACCCAAGAGCCAGGGATGTCTTTCTATTTTTTGTTATCCTCTGCAATCTCCTTTTTCAAAGTACTATAGTTTTCAATGTAGAGATCTTTTACTTCCTTTCTTAGGTTGATTCCTAGATATTTCATTTTTTTGAGTATTATTATGAAAGGTGTTGTTTCCCTAATTTCTCTCTCAGTGAGTTTGTTCTTCATGTACAGCAAGGGTATTGATTTTTGTGTGTTGACCTTGTATACAGCTACTTTAATGAATTTGGTTTTTAAGTCTAGCAGACTTTTTGGTGGAACTTTTTGGGGTCTTCTATATAGAGTACCATGTAATCCTTGAACAATGATAATTTAACTTCTTCTTTTCCTGTTGTTATTCCTTTTATTTTTTTTCTCTCATCTAATTTCTTTGGCTGATGTTTCCAGGACTATATTGAATAAGAGTGGTGACAGAAACAGTCATTATTTTAACCCAAAGTTAAAATTCTAGTTTTTCTTTTCCTCAGGTGTTTTCACCCCCTTAAAATATACTTTTGGAAACCAGTACTGAAAACACCATTTCAGTGGTAAATTCCCATGGGAGCAAATCATAACTTTTAGCAGTCTGATTGGATATGTTGTCACATATCCTTTCATTACAATATTCAGGGCCACTGTATGTGCTATAGTTTGAGGTGGAGAGTATACTTTTGTGTGTGTATATGGTGGGGGCAACTGAAACCACATGGACAATCTCACAGTTCATCCGAGCTTTTCTAGGGACTATAAATGTGAAAATGAGCTCAATCTGCCAAGCAAAGTGAGAACATTCAATCCCTGTGCTAAGGCTGGTGTACCTCAAGGAAGGTGAGCCCTAAACTGTTCACACACACGTTTTGATCCTACTTTGTTATTCTAATTACACAGTGCACAAAGTAAGAGAGCCAAGTGATTTCACTTGGCTTTGCTGATCATGTGGTTTCGAGTAGGGATGCTTCTAGTTATGAGACGAATTTTAATTTGTATTATTTGGAACAATAAATAATAAGAGTTTCCTGAGAGGAGACCATGGAGCATTAGAGAGAGAGTGAGAGGGAGAGGGAGAGTTTAATTGAAGTGAGTCAGCTCAGGCTCTGGTTTGGAATTTTTCCTTTACCACCAATTGGCTCTGTGGTTGGCTGCAGGTAAGGTATGCACCTCTGAAAGGCTCATTTCTTCATCTATAAAATGGGGATGATAACTCCTTCTTTGCATGGTGATCATGAGATTTGGATGTAACCTGCGTGAAGTGTCTGACACCTACAACACCCAGGAGAAATGTCTGAGACAGATGTGATGAGTTTTATTTTTCACTGAAGACTAAAAACTATAAGTGGCCCTGAAAAGAATAAGGATTTATGACAAATGTTTTCGTGTTGATGATAACCCTCTTGGTTCATTTTTCTTATTTCTTTATTCTTCTCATGGCCCTTTTTTTACTTTGGTTAAACTAATGTTATAAATTCACCTATATAGATATCTCCATTACACCCCCACCTTTTTTTCATCCTTTTGGAAAATTCAGAAGAAACTGCCATAGCTCATCAGACAAAATAATTATAAGCGTACTCCACGTAGAAATCAAAACGACCTCTTTTCCCTTTTCCCTTCTCAACTTTCTCCCTTCTGTTTTTTATTCCCTACATGTCGGCAGTCAAATACATTGTGAGACAGATCAACACATGTCTCACCTTGACACTTAGGTGGGTAAAAACATAGATTTGGAAAATGAACTTCACTGGAATGTCTTCCTGGGGGTGTCCAGTTCTGTTACTTAGGAAACAACTGCAATTCCAGAAAACAATTGGTTGATGCCTCCTCTTCACGAGTAAAATTCTTATAGATGTGACTATGGAAGCTACTCTCTTGAGGGATTCAGTAGCTTTTGATTAGCCTCCAATACATTTGTTCTGAACAACTGAAGGATTTTCCCCAGGCCAGGCCGAGGTTGCCAGCTGTGACAGAGATGGACATTTAATTCGTTTGTGATTGGGTTGTCAAGGCCAGACATTTGTCATCTGTGATTTCTTTACTCCTCTTCCCCAAATCTACTTCTAACAAGGGAAATCTTAAAAACAAGGTAGATTGAAAATTGGTGGTGTGGCATGTGTACTAGATTGGTTTCTATTTTATTTCACTTAGTGAAATCATAATTTGGGGGCTGGTGATTAAAGTTCCTAACTATGTACAGGCAGAGCTCACATTGCTCACAAACCACCTCAACAATCTCATTCCATTTCTTTGGGAAGATTTAATAGCAGGCCTGTTCAGTGAGGCACATACAGGTTGATTACCTTTATAAAACAGTTGACAGAAATTTTACTAGTTTCCAAGGCAGTGCTATTAATGATTTTCAACTGCACATACCTACAAAAGAACAAGACAATCTGTCCTATGTTAGCCTTGACTTTTTGGTCTTTTTGTTTCCTTGGTAATTTTATAATTCAAATATTTACAGCGACTCTTCTAATCATTTGTATTAGTTAGCCACCTACTACTACTGCTGTATTTCACTGTCTTGTAAGTTATTTTGAGTCTATTTTGTTTAAGTGGAGTCTGCAATTTTATCTTGGGCTTCAAGCCACATTGCAGCCAGGAGATAGACACAGCCTGACTTTTATGCTGTCACACAGAAGAGTCAAGTGAGGTTTATGTCACTAAAACTTAATTTCTTAAAGGCAAGTTGCACAATGAATGCTGGATGTTTGTTTTAATGCTTGCTCTGCCTTTCAAGTTGGGTCTTTGATAATCTCATGCCAGATATTTCAGTGAAGTATAGCAGTTGTTTTGTTCATGTTCTCTTCAGAGATTAATTTTAAAAATCCTTTAAACCTGTGGTTCAGTTTGGGGCTAGTTTTCTGGATTTCCATTTGCTCTGGGACTGGAAAGTCACTTGACACTTGGGTGAATGAAGACATAGATTTGGAAAATAGCTGAAATAGGTCTGTTTTGAGACATTTAGGGTTGTGACACTTCTCTTTAATTTTAAGTTTTAGATTAAGTTGCTTAGTTATGATGGAGATACTATATTAAATAAACACAATCTTGTCTTGCTTGCTTGGGTAAGTGGATCCATGCACACAGTCAGGCAGAATATAGTCAATGTTTGATTCCATCACCAACCATCTGAGGGTCTATAGGATCTACTGGATTTGCATTGTCTTTGTTACTTTTATCTCATTGCTGAGACAAAATACCCAATGCTCAAAATTAAGGAAGGAAAGTTTTATTTAGTTCAGAGTTTGTGGCGGTTTCAGTTCATAATCAGCTGGCTTCCGAGGCAGGGTGGCATGACACAGGGGCAACACTTCAAGGTGGCAGAAGACAGCAAAAGCAACAAGAGCAAAAGGGTGGAAAGCGAGTGTTTTTTCCTCCCTTACATTGTATGCCAGCTATCTGTCCACACCATCTGTGTGCCCTCCTCTTCCACAAGCTCAGGATGTTTAAAAAGTGAAATCCCTGGCTCCCTGCTAAGTCACTCAGTTAAGCTTTTCAATTTCTCAGTTCTCAAGTTGACACAATGTATCAACCATTACATGCATGATGTACTTTAGGATCTAAAGAATTCAGTTTGGTTCCAGCTACTGTCTTTAGGAAGAGAAGAGACTGCACAAGTTAGCAGGTGTGCCATGAATGTGAGCATGTATCACAGAGAACACTCACGGACATAGTGAGATGACCACCTGAGGGTATTGTGGGGGGGCCTTGTGCATGTTCCCTTCATCAGCTGTTACTGCTAATAAGATGATGGAAAGAGCCTTGCATCTGGGGGAAGGAAAGTTCCTGTTGTGGCTTTTCCACTAACTAGGTGTGTGACCTCCTGCACGTCCTTTCATCTTTTAAAAACTTGGGTTAGATATCTGCCAATGAGCAAGTTTTGCTAGATGATTTCAAAGCTCAAAAAATCCTATGATTCTCATAAAGGAATATTTTATTTGATTGTGACATTTCACTTGGCACCTAATTCTGTACAGGTGTCTTAACTCAGAGTATTTTGGTTCTTGTAGATTTAATGCATGGAATTTATCATTCTGTTAATGCACCTTGGAGTGAAATGCATGTCTGTGTATCCACCCACTCTCACATTTATAATATATATTACGTCTTTTAATGTACATCATGAGAAATGCCAGTGGAGCTAAATGAAATATTACTACTGTTGCATTCATTTTTACCAACTCTGTCGGGCTAGATGAATTAAATCAGGAACGGCGTGTACCACGGAAACTACATTTGCCATATACTCAGGTGTCTGTGCACTGCATAAACATGGATATTGAATATGCCTTGAGTTTTCTTTGTCAAGAGCCAGAAAAGTTTCTAACTTGAAAATAAATTGAAAACCAAATGGGCAATTTGATTTTTTAACATGAGATTGAGCCATTGTAACAGCACCTCTTGTCTCTGGCAGACAGCACAGCTGGGGACTCCTTATCTTCTTTTGTCCTATACCAGGTGACTGAGCAGGTGAGACTGGGTGAATTGGATGTGAGAGACACAGGTTATAAGATTGTGAATAATGGTGGGAAGGATGAACCGAGGATCAAGAAGCCTGTGGGGGTTTCTGAGGATAGAAAAGCCAGGGATCTTTGATCTCTGGCTCTGTGTAGACTTCACAATGTTTTACTTTTCCCTTTTTCGCTGTCCTTTATTATTTTTTTTTCTGCCAGCTGTCTGGACAACTTCTCATCTTGCTTCTCTGTGAAGACACTACAATCTCTTTTGGAAATCTCATTTTAGCATGGGTGTTTCTGGATTTGAATAGTAAATTCACACCAGGAAGAATTTCTCCTGGACATGTTTGCACAGGAGGAATAAAAGGATTTGGGAGGCAAGGGCTGCTGAACAGGACAGGAGCTTCCAGTCTGGGGAGTGATACTTACAAGTTTGTGTTATGTGCTCCTAGGCTGTCATTGATGAAGTGACTTAGGGATATGAGGGTGCTTTTGCTTTGCTTTGCTTTTCAACTTTTCACAAAACTGAAAAGTTATTTACACAGAATAAAGTAAACATTTTAAGTGTACAGCTCTATGATCTCCCTTCTATTTGATTATGATGATCCTCTCCCTTCATTAAATTATGATTTAAAATATATTCAGCATCCCAGAAGGCTACTTTGTGACACCTTCCAGGATAAAAATGTATCAATTAATATTTTCTAATCTTTGTAATGTTTAGAAGACTTAGAGTCTTACTTCACAGGCATTGCCATGAAAAGTTTGCTACAATAGTTTTAAGAAGAAAACCTAAGCACCACAAAACTTGTTTGGATAAAATTTTAGGCGTGAAGTACTAATTCTAAGGAAAACCATGACTATGCTCTACAGGTATCGGTTTTGGAGGGTCACCGCAAGACATAGTAGAATTCCAGCAGTCTTTTATGATCATGCTCATCCTCAGTGGCCGTACTTGTAGCTTCCTGTGTAATGAGGTGATTTATCATGGCATGTCAACCATAGAGAGTTCAGTATAAATGAATTTGGTCTCTTAAAAAAGGTACTTATATCTAAACACTTTTACAGTAATCTGACATTGCCCTTTAAAAGTAAGCACATATTATGTGATTTGCATATGAAGAAACCATGCATTACTCTTACTTGACTGACTGTCAGTTTCAGCAGTTGCACCTGGAGGTGCCCAAGCCTGTCATTGTTTCCACGATAGAGCTCATTTTTCAAGGGTTAATAACATAGACCTTAACATTCACTTTGGTTGAAACTTGGCAACCGCTATGAGTATACAGCCTAAAAAGCTAATTTTAAACAAAAATGGTTTAAATTGATTTACCCTTTTCAAATTAGAGTATGTCAGAATAATAGTATTTTGCACCAGTCCTAATGCTGTAAGTTTATTTAATGTAAAAATTTTCATGCTATTATTCCCAGGTAGTGATTTGGGGGATGCCAGCTTTGGGATAAATGAAATAAAGATTAGTGTCCACTGAGAATTCCAAAGACATTTGCAAATTTTGTCTTTTTCCTTTTGGTAACACCATTGCTGCTTTACAGTAAGAAGTGTTATTGCCCTCACCTTTAACAGAGGACGGCAGTTGTGGTAGTGAATGAAATTTGAAAAAAGGGGCAAAAGTGTAATGTTGGAAATTGTGTTTAGTTGTATAGCAGCCTGAACTCACAAAGAATTCCTGTCAGCTCAGCACCTGTATTTGAGTTGGGTTAAGCTGGTGTGTGCGTAGTTGTTCATGGCCTTTAGCTTTTCAGTGCCATAAACTTGAGCTAAAAAAGGAAGGGCCTACTTGTAATCACACAGTAACATGTATTTTTGCTACTCCATTCAGTGGACATTGCTAGTCTATGCATATTTATTAAAAATATAAACTCCTCCATCCCTCTCACAGAGTCAGTGAAAGTTAAAACACCACATTCATTTTCCTCTTTTTAAAATCACTTAGAGGTCAGCTTATTTGTGTATTTAATATACAGTTTTCATTCTAAAGAAAAAATGCTCCTGGGCTGTCTCTACACTGAGGACATCTTTTCAATGAGGGAAAAGCAGGACTAATGAGGACATTATTCTGTCAGTTTTAAATTTTGATCAAATTTTGACCGAGCATGATACAGACAGGAATTCTGAGAGGAAGTTCTTCTCACATATATTACACACCACAAAACTGGGTCATCTTATGACAAAATATGCAACTAGATTCTTGTAGTGGACAAATAAATGGCTGAAGAACAAGAAAAGTTCCAAAGTAGTAGTTCTTGCAGAGTGGTCTGTAATAAGTCAGAGATATGTGGATGGAGAAACATAATCCGTATCTAGCAAGGTACAGAGGGGATAGTGTTAGGCACAGAGCACTTTGGGATTAGAAATTTTTCTCCATTTATTAGGCCCTTATACAACCTTGAACCCACTAATTATTCTTGCTGATTATCAGTAAGATGTGGATAGTGACTGTTTTCCACTATTCTTATAAGGATGAAAAAGTATTTGGCATATTGTATATGCTTAAAAAGAAAAGGTGACTGTTACTATGATGGTGTGTGTATAAGAATTTAAAAAGTGAATTTAAAAGTCTTGGTAAGTTTCTGTCAGATTATCCCATTTGAGAGGTCTCAGAATAGACTCATATTTCTTTATATGACTCTCACACTGAGGAAAAGAACACTTTTCACGGTGGCCTATGGAATGGTGAGGGAGGGCAGTGCTCACCAGGTATACTTGGTCTATATAGAGAGCAGCTAGCCGACCAGTCTGATCTTGTCTTGTGGAAAGTTTAAATTGTGGTCATACAATAAATGATAAAGTAGGAAGGATATAAGTCAGAAAGAGATTGGACAATAAACATCCATGAGCTAGAAAGAAGAGAAGCTATCACATGGTAATAATAAACAAATCAATTATGATGAAACCAGTACAGAAGAATCACTGTCAATAGTTGGCCCATTGTAAAGAGAGAAAACTTAGGCATGAGCATTAGCCGCTTCTAGAAGGGAAACTGTAGAAGAGGGGGTAGAGTGTTCTCTATTAATAGTGCCCTATTTGAGTTGCTGCATGACGTTCCAGTCTTTCCTCAGGCCTGGCTCTGTGTCGTCTTCATATCATTTCCTGTCTTAGTTCTGTAGTTATGTTTCAATAACATCCCTTTACCTGAGGTAACTTAAGTATGTAACCTGAAGAAGCCCAAGTGATACCCATACTGATCTGTAAATCAAAGACAATCTAGAGAAAGGAACCTACTATTTTCTCAAATCCAACTTAAGTCACAGACGTGTGAAGCTATGTGTACTCTTTGTGAGAAATTGCGATGTGTTTTTTGGATCATACAGCAGGAGCCAGGGAGAAGTGAGAGGTAAATCTGGAGAAGTAACTACAAGCAGAGAGTTTTCTCAAGCAAAGTGTGGAATGTGAAGGGACTTGGCAAACCACTAAGAGAAGCAATGAAAGGCTTGTCAGATGGGGGATGATGTGGTTAGAGTTGCCTTTTAGGTGTATCATAATGGTGGTTTCTATGTTAAATAAAAGGAGAGGAGATTCAGAGATGGTTGACTCTAAACTAGCTTGTAATTACCAGGGTTTTAGCTAAGGAAGAAGCAGTGGTGATGGAAAGGACAGTGTGCTTGTCAATGAAATTTGAACTGAGTCAAAAGTGCTTGGTTCTTTCAGAGATTGACGTGGACAGTCAAAGATAGTTCCTAAAGAGTCTAATTGGGATGTCTCAGGGGATTGCAGTGATACCAATCAGAAATAAAATACAAGAGGAATAGAGAGATTTCAGAAGTTGATAAATACCATTTGTAAGTGTGTGATGTAAGTGTGTGATGGCCACAGGATATTGAGGTACAGTTGTTGAGTGGGTAAGTTGTATGCACAAGTCAGAAATTCAGGAGCAAGGTCAACATTGGAGATAAAGTATACATCCACATTTATGTGGTAGAATCACAAATACAGAAAGGTTCTATAACGGGCCATGGAAGAATAACTAGAGGAAGAAACATCACTAAAGGGGTAGGAAGAACAAGAGGATTCTTTGTCAAAAGGGGAGAAGGCACATAATTAGAGAGGATTACAGGAAATCAGGAGGATAACTGAACTGAAGTCAAAGGGAGAATTTTATTGAGGAGGAAGTAATTATTAGCAAAATTAAGTATAACAGTGACTACAGAACAATGAGGTAGAAAGGAGCATGTAGAGGACACTGAGATGGAGCTGTGGATGGAAATGAGGGAATACTGCTTCCATGAAATGTTAAGCTGGAGATACGGTACGGGAAGGCAGGAGGCAGGGCTATAATCTGGGGTAGATATGGAGTCAGCGGAGATCCTGTTTCCAAATTATGGGAACAGCATTGTATTTGTCGGCTGAAGAGGAGGCAGTAGGGAAAGAGAAGTTGACTTGGGACATATATGTGTGTGTGTGTGTGTGTGTGTGTGTGTGTGAGAGAGAGAGAGAGAGAGAGAGAGAGAGGAGAGAGAGAGAGAGTTCTCTAGATTATTCAGTGAAGTCCTAGAAGGAGATAAGACTTAAGGGTAAGCTCACCCCATTCTCTCAGACTGGAGGAAATGTCAGTAAGTATGGCCAGGTACACACTTACAGGTTGTGGTGGGTACAGTGAGGTGAAAAGCTAGAGTATGTGATCAACTGGATTCAATCTTCCCAGTGAAGGGGGCAGGGAGGGCAATGTCAACCTTCATGAATGAGAGACTGAGCCTCTGGAAACTAGAGAAGGTCTAAGATTATCAGTTACTTTTAGAAGTCAGAGAGGAAGCTGTTTATAAGCAGATTAAATGCTTATCAGAGCTACAAGGCAGAGAAATTCAGAGACAAGAAATGTGTAGTGATACATTTCTGCAATGTTGTTCTCAGCTGCTTGTAATTAGGTTTGTATCTTAAACAACACTGAAGTTTTTTTGGGTGTGGTCATTCAAATATGCATTTTCATCTTCAGATTTAAGATTTATTTCAAATGCAGTATTGCTTCACACCAAGGTAGTAGTGTTTGGGCTGGGCACTGTGGAGGGACTCCTAACCCTATGTCATACTTAATTTGGTTTTTCAACTCATGTCATATTCTCTTGTGGAAGTGAGGGTGGATTTAAAGTAATTTATTATCTGCTCTTGGGGTACCTTGGGTTACTCAAGAACAAAAACCATTCCCTCAGCTGTGACCACTTTTTTTCCTGTCAGAAAAGATATGTAAACATCAGATCAGGCAGAAACACCTCAACCAAGCAGATTTATGATATTTAACACTTGGATCCAACTGAACTGTTGTGTGTCGCATCCTCATTATGTGTTAACATCTAAAGACAAAGAAGTCGTTTTATATAAAGTAAAGGTGTAGCTGAACAATTGCCTCACAGTTCCAACTGAATGCAAAATTTCTTAAAATTTGAAAGTGTTAGCAGAAATCTTTTCCTGTGAAAAATTTTCACTGTTATACTCTTTATGCTCCTCTAACTTCTAGCCTGACCTATGAAGAGCTGTCAAGACAGCTGGAGAGGGGTTGTGACGGAGGCAGTAATGGCTCTTTTAACAGCAGAGAATAGAAAAATCTCAAAAGTGAGGCTTATTGTCAAGGGACTCACATTGCCCTGGCTGACTTCCAAGAGTGAGTTAGTTTGTATTAGGTTTGGGTTGTGTAACACTTAATTTTTGAAGTGGAGTTTTAAACCAAACTGTTAACTTTTCTAAATTTAACCATTGATGATGGTGGTGTTTTTTAAAAAATTAAATAAAATGCTCATTATATCTTTATAATAATTGATACAACACATATTTTTCCTTATATCTCTTACTTTTCATTAAATTTTGCCTAAAACACCATTTTAAATTTTCATATGTGACCATTTGGAGCTGGAATTCTATGTTTGCCACTATTGTGTTATGAAATTTTGGTATACATATCACTTTTAGACATTCATTTCATTTGATTTAAAAACACCAAGTAATTTGCCTGTAGATTTTAATTAGCAGATGCGGTATCTACATTAGTCTTACAAATGGAGTGGCCAAAGCGTATTGATTATCAGGCCATATGGAATTACCTGTTCTACAAAGGCCAAACTAAAACAGCTAAGTGGCTTGTCATATAAACATTTTTATGAGCCAATAGAATGACAGTCCTCATTTGAAAGCAACCAGTATAAATTTGGCCCATACCACAGTGCGTGTGAAAATTGCAAGGTAAAATAAAACAGATGAGACCATTTAAGTTTGAAATGGAAGAACAGATCACTGGCAACAGCTATTTACTTTCACAGACACTAAAATAGGGTGTTTTGTTGTGAAAACTATCAATACAGGGTGATGGATACCCTGCTTAAAGTGCCAATATGATGCCATTCTGAACTGCAGAACAATTTCATTACAAGTGTAGGGGGAACCTTTAAACATGACATTACAATGTGACTGTAATGTAAGATAACAATAGAAAAACAATTTCAGAGTAAGTGTACAGAGACTATAACCATGCAGTTAGAAGGCCACTGGAATGTGAGATTATAATAGCTCTACATTAAAACGGTGAAAAAGATACGGCCAACTGCTCTTTTTTTAAACTGGAAATAACCTAGGCAACATTTATGATCATGAATAATAAAGTCATAGGATGCATTTTTAGGGAGGGGGACAGCTCAACACCAGCGTATCCAGTTCTTATTCCCATTCTGGTGTGTATTCCCATTCTTTTCCCATTTCCTGAGGTTAAGTTGGAGGCAGTTTTTGTCTGACCTTATCATTCTCCTTCAACCATACCATTTTGAGGCTCATCTTCAAGCTCTAAACTACTTTCTTACATCTAGCCCTGTGACTTGGTCACATTAGGCACCTATGAGATATAATTTGAGTTCAAGTAGAGTGATTTTCTACTGCTCATCTTACCTCTAGATCCTTCTGTTATCACTGAGCCTCATCAGAAATCTCACCACTAGAAATGTAGTTTCTCAAATCTAAAAGGATTTTTCATTAAGAGCATTTAATAACTTAGAATTGAACAAACACTTATACTTTTCACCTGTCTTGATTTTCTTATCTTCAAAATTAGTCTAATGACATTTAATTCCTGATGTAGTTGTAACAGAAAATATATTTGAATGTGAAATGCCTTGCAAGTGAGGACTTGGTAGTAGTTTTGCACTGCAGATATAAGTGGATCCTGACCCTGGAGAGTGGGGTACAAGAGAGAGAAAGGCATTTAGTGCCAGTGCCAGTGTTTGAGTGTTAATCATGCTATGTCAACTTGAATGGATGAAGAGACACCTAGTGGATTAACAAAGCACAGTTCTGAGTGTGTCTGTGGGAAACTGACATGTAAATTCAAACTCGGAAGTGGGGAGACCCACCCAGTTGTGGGCAGCAGCCACCGATAGGTTCGTGGCTGGGGTAGAAGAAAAATGGAAAGAGGAGGGAAGTGTACCTGTTTTGAAGAGCTCCAGTTTCCAGTTTCTACAGCTTTCAATGCAGACTCCCTAACAGCTGTCCAGTGAGAGAGCTTCCACCAAATTCACTTCCTGAGGTCTTCGACTTTGAACTGGTGTTGCCTCCTTGATCCCTTTTGTTGTGTGGTTTCTATCTCCTGCGCTGAGCTGCTGCAAGATATTCCAGCTCCCCAGTGTGCAGACAGCCATGGTGGACTCTCCTGCTTTTCATCTTGAAATCCTACCTAATAAATCCCCTTGCATGATTATACATATATTATCTATTGATTCTCTTCTTAACTAATAGTATGATTAGCAAGAGGGTCTTTCTGTAATCTGTATCTACTTGAAATTTATTTTTGAGCCACTACAATTCAATTTGAATTAGAGAGTTTCTTAATCTTGATTATCTAAGACCTGCTTGAGTTTTCCATCTCTCCTTGCCATTCTGTATGTACCTTTGGGTTACTGTGTTTGTCCATAGTAACTGACTCACTGGGAACTGCTCTTTTTATGGTAATGGGACATTCTGTCCTTGAAAGATGACTTGTGGCCCTGGCCTGAGCTATCTGTCACTGGACCTCTTTCCTCCAAGCCTCTTGTTTGCTACCTTAAATAATCTTATCTTGGATCAAAACCAGCGCTGTCATTTCCTAATAGCTAAGGTTTATATAAAAGTATAAACAGGATTTTTTATACCTTTGATCCAGTTTTAAATCTATTCATCTATGTCATACTTGAAGGACCAACTGACTAAGATAAAACACAGTTTTGTGAGCATAGAATAAAATGTTTTCTCCCCAGATATTTTTTCTGATAAGGTTCTTGATTTGAACTGTGATGTCAGTGTTTGTCTAAAGCCCTGGTGGGATTTCAAAGCATTCTGTTGAAGGAATTGCTTAGCTGTAAAAATATGTTCTTGTAGCACTTAGGTTTAATGACCTCACTCACCCTACCATTGGATAACTTCCTTAAAAGTCCCTCCTCAGGGATGAATCACCAGAGGAATAACTCACTAAACTTGAACTCTTTGAGATAAGACCCATGCTGGATATACTTTCTAGTCTTAATCTCTAGTGGGCTCAAACATTGAAATTTACTTATAAATAGTTTTTGGAGTAAATTTAATGTTTACTACAAAACAGTCCACATTATCCCAGGCAGCATTATCTGGGAAGATTTGAAGTGTGATCCTGCAATGTGACTACTGTGCGTTTAGCCCACCATGAGCGCCAACCATATAAGAAATGTGAAAATGAGCATTAAGGATCTACCACAGAGGTGGGGTTGGGGGAGAAATGTATTTTTCATGTGTCTGCTGTCCATTAGCTTCGTGTGCCTGATTGAGTTCATTTAATCTCAAAATCATCTTGCAGAGTAGGCATTGTCATTCATATTTTGCAGAGAACAAAGGTTAAGAGAGGTGAAAGACTTCTCTGAAGTCACATATGTCAAGGTTAGAATTTGAACGTGGCTGTCTGGCTTCAAATCCTCTACTTTTCCTACTTTATCACACTGCTGCTCATTGTGGGGATTTAAGTACAGTCCTATAAATGAGAAGAGACGAGAACAGATTGGTGGCAAGGTCATCTATTATACGAGATGAAGAAGTACCAAAGGGTCTCCAGGAGGGGTCTGTCTTTATGGTGGCATTTGTCTTTTTCCTTTCTTCATCTGCTCTTTGGGGACACTGTTTTCCCCAGGGGGCATGTCTCTCTACCAAAAAATAATTGTTGCCTGATAAAAAACTTAGTCCTGAGATTACTCACTATTTTCCAGATCACTTCTAGACTCATTCTCCCCAAAGAGACTGCATGGCACTTCTCTTTCACCAAGTGCTGAAAGTACACTTACTCTTCAGGCCTCCTCCAAATTCACTTTCTGGGAGCTCTTCCTCCATCAGCATTAGTACTACCGTCTTCCTTTTCTCTTTGCAGATTGCTCATACACCTGTTTGATATTTGTGTCCTATTGTCTAGCATGATAGAGTATCCTAACAGCAGGTCAAGCTGTATTTTTCCTTGGAATTTGGACATTTCTGGGCATATCTGTCACACTATTAAGGAGGACCTGACTGGAGACAACTTATCAGTGAGATGAAGAATTCTCTTTTGGGAGCAGGGATAAGGTTAGGGAAGATAGAAAATCAGATGCTATATCCTAAAACCACCACTGCGCTAGTAGTTTTCTTGGAGTTTGGCCTTTCCTTCTGCCCCTGTGTATCATGTTTGTGTCAAAAGGTGGTAGGACAAGGAAGACGATATAATTAAAACATCTGAAAATTGTTTTTCTAGAAACTTTCTGAGATGATTAGGAGAAGACAGAAGCATTGCTGGAGCGTGAGCCCAAAGTAACCTTCTAAGAGCCTGGTGTTGCTCTCACCACACAGTGCAGTGAGTACACTGGGACTGCGGAGGTCACAGCCTGGCTTTGGGTCACCACAGACGTCAGCACAGCGCCTCTGTGGCTGAGGCTGGTTCTGAGGGGAAGAAACGCATTCCGTGGGAAGAAGCCTGTGATTTCAAACACATGGTGTGTCTTCAATAGGCAAAGGGGGCATCTCCCACATGGGCACACTGTTTCCTTTCAAATATGTGCATATTGTTATAACGAAAAACACATTTTCAAAAAAGATTACTGAGTTCATAGTAATTTGTGCCATTTTTCATCTTTTTTCAAATAACAGACACTAAGAAGTACCTATTTTTAAACAAATTTGGGCAAATAAGAAACTTTCTAACGTTGAAAAGGTGTTTCCATACTCACAGAGGCTGTGACTGTTGAGGGGTGGAGCTAGTGACATCTGGTGGTGACAGCTCCTACCAGACTGATTAGCTCTCTGATCTCTCCTGAACTCTATGGCTCTTGTTTATCACTTAATATACAAGCATTGGTGCTGATCATTTAGTAAGTCAGTACTGAATGAATGAATAAGTTTTGGGCTGGCAAATGTCTGTGCTTTCTACAATTGCATTCTGATTTATTACACAGAATCCCCAAAAGAGGCCAGTGTCCACAGGAACAAGAAAAAAAGCAAAACAGAAACATTTACCAATTTTCATTCAGTTGGTACACAGGTGTGATCAAAACCGACAGTGAATGTCTAAGTCACTGGATGTGGCACCACGCAACTTTTAGCTCTTGCCCAAAATCAAAATAACCATGTAAAGTGAACATTTTACACCAATTTAGGACACTGAGGCGGCCACAAGAGTACAACTACAGACACAAATGAGGACTTCCAGGACTATTTCACAAAGTGGGAAGAACAACACAGTAAGTGGTTGATGTTAGGGAGGAATATTTTACAGGGGATTAATGACAATGTGTCTTTTACTTTAGTGAATTAAAAATTAAATTCACTGTAATTTTGAATCATACTTTTGGTTATACTGCGATCATGCATTTTTCAGTAGGATAATTATGTGGCCCAGCTCACATATGGGCATATGAACTTGTCTGCACCCAGTAAGTCAGCTGAGAAGGTAATAATAATTTAATTTAGTGCATGTCATTTGTGTCTTCACAGTAAACCTTAATATACTGCAAGAAGAAAATGACCCATGTTTTTTGAGTTTCTTTTCCTAAGTTTAAAATGTAATTTTAATTTTGATTGAAAATAACATGCCTTCACTATTGAGATCTTCAAAGGGGATACGTTATATATGTGGAATGATTTTAATTAAACCATTTTCTGTGATGAGGTACCTGTTTTGGTTGTGACATGAGCAAGGTCTTCGAAACTATTTTCACTTGTAGGCAAGATGTATTCTTCCAGACTCTATGGGAAAGATCAGTACTGACAGTTCTTTTAAAACTTCCTTTCGTCCTCACTTCTCAGGAATGAGGCAGCTTTAATTTATAAACACTCAATTTACACTCATACTATGAAACATGAGGAAGAGGTAACAGGAGAAAGTGGAACAATGAAATTCAAAGAGAATCCCAGATGGTTCAAGATGAAAGGAAGCTTAGGGATCATCATGGTCCAACTTGTGCATTTTATTAATTTTGCAAGTTTCAAAATGTTAAGTGACTGATACAACAACAAATGTCTAAGTAGTTGTAGAGTTGGACCACCCTATCTTACTGTCTCAAATTTCTACTTGCTGTGGTTGCTTTATTTATTTAGGTATTTATTTATTTACATTCTTGCTATATAGTCCAGTCTGGCCTCAAACTCACTAGCCTCCTGCTTCAGCCTCTGAAGTCCTGGCATTATAGGCACGTGCTTCCATGCCTTGGTTTGCTTCATACTTTGAATTTACCCAGGTTTTAACTCTAGTGCTGCCTCTTCTACCACAGGATGACCTGGTCACTCTCTATGAAGATGTTCCCCACTGCTCCCTCTAGAGTCTCTTTCCATATGCAACAGGAATCTGATCTTTGGCGGCAGCATCAGATAACTCCGTTGCCCCCCGGCTTCTGTTGATTGTGATATGGGAGACCTGACAGATAACTAGTAGGTAGGAGGCGAATGAGATCAGTGCATTTATTACCCTGCAGGTGGGTATTGCAGGACCTTGGTGGCTGTGTTTATTTTTTTTATTTATTTTTTTTAAATTTTATTTTAAAGACAAAAGAATGGAGACATATGAACCAGAAAAGCCATAAACAATACAGAAAATACAAAGTTATACAGAATATAGTAGGGAATTAGAACTGGATGTTGTATTACATAGTTATCTTCACATTAGTTAACACAAAAACATTAAAGGAAATACCAAATTATAGATAAGA
>PVLD010021669.1:0-30934 GCA_004027595.1 Dinomys branickii
TGACTAAATTTGCATGTCTGTATATGGGTCCATACATCTACAATTCGAAGATATCAATGGATAAAGCAACAACTACTGTTGAGACCATATCATCTTGTCTATAGATTAGTTGTGATTGTACTATTTTCTATGATAATGGGTGTCTGTTTGTCAATATGTTTTTGTACTTTTATGTTTCTAAAATAAAAAAAAAAAAAAATTACATAAAATCCAAATAGCTCACCAGTACTTTCCATAAAGTATTTTTATTATTGAGGTTTTTTTTAACACCCCAAGGTGTGAGTGACCTCAGTTATAAAACCTGATGAACCATTAGTTGTTTCAAAGTGTTGCTGATTCTTTACTTAAATTGGACAGAACTCACCACCTCATTTGTGGATAGATACCCAGTTGGGTAAATGTGCTTTCTCTCAATGGATCCTGAATACCTGTCTATATATTGTCTTTTGTATGGTGATTGAATTAATTAAACAAATAAATGGTTGCAGTTGTCGACATGTGCTTTTGAAGCATAGAGAGAGAATATATGACTAAGATAAACAGTTCATGAAATCCTCAGCATTAAAAACCTGCCCCTCTTCTGGTTTGTCCAACATCAATAAATGGTATCTGTCAATTTTCACCTGCATGTCAGGCCACAAAACTGAGAGTAGTATTTAATTCATCTTTCTTGTTTGTCTCTCACATTTAATTAACCATCAAGTTGATGCAACTTTCATCTTGATTAAGCTTGCTAAAACAATATTATAAATCCAAACAGTTTCCTTGTTCCCACTGTTACCTCACCAGGACATAATCATTTCATTAAGGACCATAGCAAGCCCCTAACTAGAGTCCTTGAGTTCTGCTTTTCTTAGTCAAGTCGGCCCTCAGCAGTCGTATGTGGAACTAGGGATACTTTGTGCTAAAACATCAGTTCTCATCACACACCTGCTGGAAATACTTCAGGGTTCCCATCCCAGCACCCACTTGTACAGCTAGGCATGGCTTGTAATTTAATCTGCTATCTGCTCAATGCTAACAGCCCCATCACCTCATTCACAGGTGCTGTCCCCCAGCCATACAGAACACCTTTCTGTTTTCCAAATGGAGCTTGTTTTTTCTCACATTTAGGCTTTTTCATCTGCTGTTCCTTCTGTCTGCAGCATTTCCCTTACCCCGTTTTCTCCCCTCACTAACTCCTATTTATTCTTTAGATAACACTTTAGCTCCCTGCTTTTCCATAAATCCTCCTCTGACTCCTCGGTCCAAGACTGAGGTACGTACACACTTCTGTCCTGAATCCCCGCACTTTCTCCTATTTACTTTACACCATATCCCCTGTACCTAGTGTTATGCCCTGAAACAGTGTCATCCCACCAGAATCATTTTTGGGTAGTTTTAATTACTTAAAAATACAAACAAATTCTCCCTCAGAAGAGAGGGGCATGCAGCCAATAATATCTTGTCTGTCCTTAAAAATCAGTGTGTTGTGTTAATGGAAGAGCTCTCCTAGGTAAAATATGACCAGGGTAAATTTAGAAACAAAACTGAAAACTAAGGGAAGACTCTGTCTCTGTCTCTGTCTCTGTCTCTGTCTCTCTGTATCTATCTGTCTCTCTGTCTGTCTGTCTCTTTCTTCCTCTCTCTTCTTCTCTGTCTCTCTGTCTCTCTGTCTCTCTGTCTCTGTCTCTGTCTCTGTCTCTCTCTCTTTCTCTCTCTCTCTCTCTCTCTCTCTCACACACACACACACACACACACACACACACACACACACAAAGGTCCACCACAGATTGTGTAAGTCACATACATTTTGGCAGGAATTACACAAAGTTCTACAGCCTTCCTGTTGTCAGAATTTCCCTTCCTTTAACATGTTAATATATGCTGTGCATTACTTGGAAATAAATGTGGTTCACATCTTTGTCCAAACAGACTTAGTCATTGTGAGTAAGACTTCTTCTATCAAAAGTATTTTTGTGGAGCCAGTTTTGGGTGGAACACTTCAGATCTACTCTAATCTACCCTACCAGATGCGGAAGCCAGAGACGAGAACAAAGGAGAAATTTGTTCAACTTCGCCTGTATGTCTGCATGTCTAAGTGGAACCAGATCTCTTCTGCACTCACTCTGATATCAGGTATATTTTCCATTCACTATGGAGAACACTCTTTCTCAAGGTCGCTGGCTGTTGCAAGCTACAATGAGATGTAAGTGACAGTGACTATCAAAGTCTCAACAGTAATTTTTCTACATGAATCTTTGCAATTAAAGAGCTCCCAATAAAAAATACGTCTATAGCCTGATACTGGCAGAACCTGCAATCCAATCAGCATGTATTACATAGTCATGGTGTGCAGTTCCTGATTAGTTGGCATACACAAACATGACTGAGAATTGTTCTCTACCTTGCAGAAAGTGTATAAGCACTGAAAGATGAATTACAGGAAATGCAGAAATCTTCCATTTGTCATGTGACCACTATTTACTTAACTTTCCTGGGCTCCAGAAAAGTAAATACCTGTTTACTTTAAATGCCTGCTCCCTTTATTGGTCAATCCTTACACTTGACTTTCTTAAAATTGACTGATAATTCAGAAGACTTGCAAAGGAGAACTCACACAAATGCTAGACACCACCTCTGTGATTTACTAGTTAATATGGGATTTGACGTGAGAGGCAAGCCCTCTTAAACCAAACATCTCACTCTGAAACAGCACATCTAAGAAACTGGAAAAAGAGAATATTCACAAATTAAAAAGCAGCATTTGAAATCGAATCAGATAGTCTTTCAATTTACCACCCCTGTGGTGCCATCCAACTTTATTAGGATTTTATTGTGTATTCTCTTTTAAGTGAAATTTACATTAATTTGTTTTACTAACACAAAATTCTATTGAAATGGAAGGAACTTTTATAACTTTATTATTTTTCCCTGGTTACAATCCCTAGATTTTCAACCCACGAATAAGGATTCTTTTGTTTTATTTCATGTCTGGGAGAGAAATTGTGAAGTCTCGTCAAGGTTATTTCCTGCTGGGTTGTTAAACACAGTAGGGACCCAGACTTGGAGGGTATTGCTGTAATTGGCTATGAGGGGCAGGAAGTTGAGCTTCTCATTCACATTCAGTCTGTTTTTATCCTGAATATCTTACAAGTTTGTAATCATTCTCTAGTTGGACTCTGACTTCAAAAGGACAATATGAACTGAGCTCTGAGGAAGTAAAAATGCTAGGTCATCTCTACCTTTGATAATCTCATGTTCCATTTTTCCAGGAAATAGACATTGAAACTCTCCACATATCTGACCTGACAGCTTTCCCCTCTCTTAGAGGGGTGAGCCATGGTCACACGTGGGATGGAAGAATACACAGATCATCACAACCCTTTCATTTTTCATGCAAGGAAACTGCATTCAGAGAGAGGAGAAAAGAGAGACTAATTTAATCTAGGTCACAGAGCAAGAGTCGCTGTGTCAGGACTAAAATCCAGATCTTTTAACTCTCCATTCAATTTTTATTTTTCTTCCCCACTGTGTAAAGCCCTAGAGTTCTTTCAAGGGCATGAGTCAGCCCAGATAATAGTTCTCATCCAGGATAAGTACCTGCTCCATCGCCTAACCCATGCATATAGTGATCATTTTCCTGAGACCTTTCTTCTGCTTCTATATATTTTTAAAATTTCCAACAAACACAGATAATGAACAACATGTGATTCCCATGTTTGTGTCTCTGTGTAAGTTCCATGGCTTATCTGTTCAACAGATTTTTGACAGATGCTATTGCTTTAGAGAAACCAGCCAGCTCTTTTCTTCAGTCTTCTACCCTAGCTATCCCTACACAACTTATTCTGTTATCAAGCCAACCTTGCCCCAATCCTTAATTGTCATGAGTCAAAGGTGAATATTTAAGAGAATCTTTTTCATATAACCTTTAAATATCTGAAAATATTCTTTATTCAAATACAGTCAATGGTATGTTGATCTACTTATTCCATTCGGATCTATAACCCATCTACTTTGCGAATGATAATGTGTAGGGCACAAAGGATACACAGATGAACAAAATTCTTGTCTTGAGTGGTTCATTCCCTAGTGAGCAACAAGTCTCTGAGGATATAGTAACAACCACATAAATGCTGTGGTAGATAAACAGCATAGAGAAGGTCCAAGATACTTAAGAAACCAGAAAATGCTTCCCAATTCACACAAGCCTAGTAGGCATGAGGACCAGAAAGGTTCTCCTGAGGAAGCCGCTAGTTTGGCTTTTCGGCCTTCAGCACAGTTGGAAAATACGATCCTATTTGGCAGATAAGCAACACGACGTTCAAGGAGGCTGTGCAAGTTGGACAAGGTCACCTTGCTGGTGATGTAATTTCTTCTAAAGTTCCTGGTTCTCCTGCTTTGTCTGAGTCAGGAGAGGCAACAGCCCTCAAATGTGCCAATGAGGTAGAAAAAATGCAATCAAAATCCTCCAGGACCCAAGATTTATTGAGATCATAAGTAGCCCTTGCTCAGTAAAAGAATCCACCTCCCCACTCAGCTGTGTTCCCATCAGCAACCAGAAATTGTTGCAATCTAATGCATTTATATGTTTTGGTTTTCTTAATTTATTTCAGGGAACTCATTTTCCTGGAACAAGTGCTGTTATTTATGACACAGTAGCAAACACTTTACATTTATAGAGGTTATGAATTTTAGTAATGGTTTTGGTGGCAATTTAATCTGTCCTAACTATGAGGCATTTTACAATGACAATTAAATTATTATTAAAAAATAAACCTCAAATGACGTCCTTATCACTTATCAACATATCAAAAGTTTCAGTGAGTTGCATTCTGGGTGGATCGTAAATATCCCAGTGTAGTCTTAGTGAATCCATGCAATAAACTTAAGTGAACTTAATTAACTTCTACAGTATATTTAAAAGAAAATTCTTCACACATTTTGATGCTGGGGAATGAAACATTATTTGAAAAGTGGGTTTATTACATTCCATGGTGCACACTGATATTTAATATTTAAAGACTCTTAAATTTGATGTACTGTGCTGATAACGGAAGGGCTTCGTCCTGCAGTGTGTGGGAGGGCGAAATGACAAATTTCTCTTTCCATCTCTTTGAGGCAGTTTTGATTTTACTGGTCATGTCCCCCATACACTGATCTATTAAAATCTATGCTTAGAGAAGTGTCAAGGATGCTAATGTATACTTTATCAAATTAATTTTAATGTAGGCTTGCTGAATAGCTAATTCACCAGCTATGTTCTAAATTGTTACAAAACAACTTGACTCCAAATTATCCCAGGTAGTGCATCAATATCAGCACACAACATGTCAGTAAAGGATCATTTGATACAAATTAAAAATGAGAGATTTTATTTTTTCTTCATAGAGAATCTAATAAAGGCAAAGAAAAAGTCAGTCTTAATCCACTTCCTGATGTGAACTTGTAGGGCACTGGCTGAATCAAAATTACTTTGTTCAGATCCACATTTTGATAATTACCTCTGACAGCAATGGGGATTTCCATTTCAAAAATTAGACTTGACATTTGACTTAAATATTGTCTTCCCATGTAAGCCCAGGTTTCTGTGCCTTTATATGCCAGTGGCTAAATGCTGATAGCAGATGGTTTTCCCTTCAAAGATAGAGATGCTTTTATCAAAACAATGGAGGGAAAGCCATCCAGTAGGAAAACACAGAATGTCTCATCCTAAATCGGTTTGACCAATGTACCCAAGTCACTGCAAAATAAATGGGAAAGAATTAGCTGCTGCAGTCTTCCCAGGACACAAAGCAGACCTTGCTTACTCTCTTTCCTGAGTGATTTACTCAAAGTTTCCTTCAATCATTTCCTCAATTAGTTAAAATTGCATGGCTATATGCTTTTGTTTCTGTATATTTATGTACACACCTTATATACGCACTCATTTTTACACTGTGTAACAAAGCTTAAATCGTAAGGCTTTCTCTTCAGAATCTCATTCTTTTGTTTGCAAATATCATCTGCTTTCAATAATAGCCCAACAAATGTGAATCACTTTCCTCATTTGTAAAAAGAAAGTGTTAAAACTGATGATGTAAAGAGTGTCCAGTTCAAGCTTTAAAATGCATGGTTCTAGGTTTCAACCTTCGCTCCTTGCAAAAATAATTTACAAACACTTACCATGTATCAGACACACTATATATGTTAGGAAAAAATAGCCAAAACTGTTATTATGCACTTTATTTCCTAAATATTTACTACTGTTAAAGAAAATGGTTCTAGCATTTATTTGCATTAAAGTGGTTCACTTGACATGCTCTAATGTCCACATATAGAAAGTAGTAACTGAGGCTAAACTTATCACCCCATCTCCCATCCCTTCAAATTTCTGGCATAATATATATCCTAATGAATGTTTCCTGTCTCTTTTGCCAGATGAAAAGGCAGTGCTGGGTTCAGTACACTGACTAAGCGGACGATCTCTGAATAGAGAACAGACATGAACTAGTACAAGACTCCAACATGGAGCTCAGGTTTCTCTGTCTTCCATTCCCCAGTGCATTTTCCTTTTCCAGGTTTGAAACATTTTTCAGAACCATAATATGTTCTTGGAGTTTTAAGGACCAGATACATTCCCTTAATTATACCAATTCTCAGAAATTCTATTCTGAGACCATAACTGCCCAATTCTGCATAAAGAATCACATTTACATTTAAATGCAACTAGAAACTCTGCAAAAGAAAATGAGTGAAGAAAAGAAATCTAAAAAAAAAGAAATTTCTTTTTTCTTTTTTTCTTTTACCAGAAAGTACTTAGGGAGGAAATTCTGCTTCTGAATACAGAGGGCTAGTTTGTTACACCCAAAATCCATGGCAAACAACTAGAAATTGTATCAATTAGAGCAATTGTGAAAACAGTTACTCAGAAGACTTCTGAGGAACTACCAAGATTTGAGAGACTGACCTTCCAGATAGAAGAAGAGTTCAGAGAAAGAAGCCTAACTCTTGCTGCGGCTTCATTTCTAGAGACACTTGAGGATCAAAGGGATGTCTGAGTCTCTGTGTACCCCACTGTAAAGTAGCGGCTGAAAGGCAAGGTGCTGAATATAATAATCTCATGGAACTGGAGTAATTAACACTGGAGATCAGGCCCTGCCAAGGAGGAAGATATTTCTCTTGGGAAACTTGAAAGACAAGAATATGGATAAATAGGCACAAAAAAAGTATCTAAAAATCCTACAGCGCAGCTTCAACTTAGCACAGGATGGTTCAATTTTTAAAAGCCACCCCTATTCTGATCATAAGAAGCAAATGCAAGTTCTGCCTAGAAGGTCAAGATAGTCAAGAAATTTGGTGCCAAACTGGATAATCTAAATATAGGACTAGAAACTGTACCACAACATGGAATAGGAATGCTGGGATGGAAAATTCTATCCTGAAATCAGAGCACAACAGGTGGGCTAACAGAAGATTATGTAGAGCACAAAAAAGGTTAATAAACTGAAAGATAAGTCAAAATAAAATGTCTCACCCCAAGTACAAAGGGACAAAACTATGGGGAAAAATTTTAAAAAGCAAACAAGACTCAATGAGAAATTGTGAAAAAGTCTGATAACTGGAACACTAGATGAGGAGAAAGAAAGTAACACAGCTATATTTGAAGGAATAATTACCCAGAACTTCCCAAGACAGATGAATGACATCAAGCCCCATATTTGTGAAGCACTACAAACTCCCTTGGCATAGACACAAGGAGTGCCAGGAAAAACATAAACACTGAGAAGCAACCAAAGGGAAAAAATGCATATTATCTTCCAAGGAGAAGATAAAATGCTTTCAAAGATTGAAAAAAAATAGCATGAACCTAAAATTTTGTAATCAGGGGGAAAATAAATGCAAACAAAATAAAGACAATAGCAGACAAAACTTAGAGAATTCATTGATAGGCCTTTCTTATAGGAAAACATATAGAAAGAATGTATTTCAGACTGCAAGAAAAGTACACCTACTGATGCGCATGTAAACAGAGACGTAGTGAATCAACATAACTACAGGCTGTGCATAAAAATAATAAACGTAATAAATGCCTTACAAGGTTTAATACTTATAAACTTAGAACATACAATCAAATGACATAAAAATGAGTAAAAATAATTGAAGTATTCTAAGCTCCTTGCATTTTCCAGGAGATGGAAAAACAAATTTTATGTGAGTCTTTCAGATTAAAAAATACTACTTATTTTAATATGTTTAAAATTATAGTCACTAAAATTATAGGATATAAATCATGTATAACTAGCCAAGAAAGAAAAATAAGATAATAGTTATAAATTTTTCTTTTTTTTTAGAAAAACCCTTGGATCTAAAATTTTGATAATTACATTTATTCTAGCTTCAGAACATAATTTAAAACGTGACCTCTTAGATATCCTGGCTTGTTTTGCCATCTGCTAACTGCACGCAAGTTGCGGAGGGAGTATGGTGAGTGAAAACTGGAGTTTCAATAGAAAGCCAGAGTTTGGAATTCATAGGAGACACGAGCCTGTTTACAATGTAAGGGAAGGAAAGTGGCTGCTTGCAGCCATTCCTCCCTTTTGCTCTGGCTCTTTTTGCTGTATTCTGATGCCATGAACATTTGCCCTCTGCCATGTGCCACTCTGCCTCTGAGGCAGCCAAGTACGGACTGAAATCTCCACAAACTGTAAGCTAAATAAACCTTTCCTTCCTTCATTTTGGGCGCTGGGTATTTTGTTTCAGCAATGAGAGAAAAGTAACCAAGACAGAATTTGGTACCAGTGGAGTGGGATCACTGTTACTGTTACTATACCTGACCATGTGGTTTAAGACCCTTTGGAGATTGCTTGTGGGAAGAGTTTGGAAAGGTTCAGAGATGTCGCCTGAAGAGTACAGCTTTAATGCCTTCGGCTGTTCTGTGTGGAAGATTCTGGTCAGAGTTGGGAAGACCAGAAGGCCAGTAGAAATCCTGCTGGTAAGCACTGGGTTTGGAAGGTTTCTCTTGAAAAGGACTGCACTGGTTGTTGGATTCCAGATGATGTATGTTATGGCTTGGCAGAAAGATTGTCTGCATTTTTCTCATGTCCAGAGACTTTGCCTAAGACTGAGATTAAGGGCGGCAGTGAACTGATTAATCTGGCAAAAGAAATTTCAAGGCAGTCAAATGTTGGGGAAGTGGCATGGCTATTGTTGGGGGTTTTAGCCAGATTTATGTTGAGAATCAAGAGCAAAGAGCCCAGCAGCCTGATTAAAAATGTGAGTTTGGCCAGAAAGGAAGCTCCAGTAAAGCTGAAGACTGCAAAGATAAGGTTGAGGAGATCTCTATTGCTGAGAAGGAACAAGAGAATGGAAAAGATGGCCTGAGGATATAACAAGCAGCAAGTCTCCACCCTTTGCAGCCTCAAAACTGCAAAGGTGAGAGACCTTGCCTTGAGGAGGAAGCCAAAGAGTGCCATGTTCCAGAATGGCTGTAGCATAGAGAATTTGCTCCTCAGAATTGGATTCAGTGTGCCCAGCGATCCAGGCACTCGACCCCTATAGCCAAGAGTGAGGAAAGTTTGGCTACTGCTCCAGGGGACAGCAGACTTTGGCATCATCCACGTGGCCCTGGCTTTAGGTGCACGGAGCATGCAAGAGTTCTGAAGTTAAAGAGGCTTCCACCCAGATTTCAGAAGGCCTGGGAGGCCAGGCAGTGTGCCCCGGAGAGGGCAGTATGTGAGGCTGTGAGCATGAATCAAAAGGTGCACTGGAGACCTCAGAAGTTTAGAAAAGACAGGACCGTGGATCATCTGAGGAAAGGTGCAAGGAGGGAGCAGAGCAGGCCTAAGAGAGAAGCTGTGGAGGCTGTAACCACCAGAAGTGCCATAGGGGTGGATTCACGCAAGCCCTTTGGAGCTCACAGCTTGCCACAAGTTGCTCCAGATGCTGGATGTGGAATTACAGGACACAATGTTAGCCCTGCTGGATTTTGGACTTGCTTTGGTCCCAATGCTCTATATTCCCCTGTTGGTGCCTTTTGGAATGGTAATGCTTATTTTGTGCCATTGAGTGTTGGAAGTGTTTAACTTTTCATTTGTATGGGGCTTGTAACTCAAGAGCTTGCTTTAGATCTGGGAGGAGACTTGGGCCTTGGACTATGCAGTAATGCTGAAACTTTTTGGACTTTGGCAACTCTTGCAGATGGACTAAATGCCTTTTGCATAAAGGGATATACATGAGTCTTTAGGGGGCGAAATGTTATGGTTCTTACGTAATATAATGACTTTGTATCTGGAAACTGGTTTAAAGAAATGTGTCTGGTTGCCAAGTTGAAAAGGGGAGGATTGTTATGGTTGATATGTTGTGTCTACTTGGGGAGTCTAGAGGTTTGGCTGAGTGACTCAGCAGGAAGCCAAGTGCTTATTTTGTACACATCCTGAGACTGTGGAAGAGGAAGGAATGGAGGTTTTTTGAGTACTACCCACCTCCCTGGGTGAGGGTAGCCTATTTACAATGTAAGAGAAGGAATGAGGCTGCTTGCAGCCATTCCTCCCTTTTGCTCTGGTTGTTTTTGCTGTGTTCTTATGCCATGAACGTTTTCCCTCTGTCATGTGCCACTCTGCCTCTGAGCCAGCCGAGTATGGACTGAAACCTCCACAAACCGTAAGCTAAATAAACCTTTCCTTCCTTCATTTTGGGCATTGGGTATTTTGTTTCAGCAATGAGAGAAAAGTAAGCAAGACACACCCCATGAATTGTTTTTGGACCATTTTTAAGCCATGCTTTCTAGACCTATAAACTGGGTGTGATTGGTATTTTCCAGATTGTTTTTCAGCTATCCAAAGATTCATAATTTAAGGAATCAATCTTCTCTCCAATAGACAGTGTTCCAGCGTGGTAAGTAAATTAAAGTCAAGGACATGTTCATTGTAGTGTCAGAACAGGGCAGGGCTGGGCATGGTGGCCCACAACTGTAATGCTAGCACTCAGGCACTCAGGAGGCTGAGGCAGGAGGATCGTTGTGAGTTCGAGACCAGCCTAGACTACAAAGTGAGCTCAAGGCCAGCCTGAACTGCATGGCAAGACTCTGTCTCAAAAAGACAAAAAAAAAAAAAAAAAAAAAAAGAACGTGACAGGCAAGGCTGAAGTAAGCAATAAACCCTGCAATCTCAGTGATTTTTAT
Source organism: Dinomys branickii (assembly GCA_004027595.1). Lineage (NCBI taxonomy): Eukaryota > Metazoa > Chordata > Mammalia > Rodentia > Dinomyidae > Dinomys > Dinomys branickii. Next base: position 11,141 of record PVLD010021669.1, read on the forward strand.
ATTGCAAATGTTTGTTTCTGCTTTGGTCACAGGGTGTACAGCGTGGGTAGCTGTCTTGAGCATGACCCAGGCACCTCCCCTCAAGAATGGCCCCATCTTCAACACGAGATTTTCATGTTCATCCAGAAGAGGAAGAAAGAATAAAGATCAGTATTGAGATTGGAAATTGAGTACAGTTGCTTCAACCCATATTACAATTGGCCCAAACCAAGTTAAGTGACCTAAATTAACTTCAAAGAAACTGGGAAATGAAGTCTTTTCATGTCGAAGAAGTGGAGGGATTGGTTAGTATCAAGCCTATCTGCCAAAGCAATTATGTACAAGTTGTGTCCCACTGTACTTGGATTTAGTGACGTTCTTGCTATGCCTTTATTTTTACAAATAAAACTGTATTTTAGCTTCTTTCCCTAGACGTTATTAAAAGCAATTCACCAACATTTCACTTTGATGAACCATCATACGAAAATTTCATGTTCTCAAAGAGCAATTTGTTTGGTCAAAATATAAACTATGAATTTTCTACAAACACAAGTTGATGATAAAGAAACAGATGAGAGAGAAATAAAACTCTTACTCCTTAAGTCATTTTATAACGAGAGAGCCCAGTGCATACTGGTTACTTAGAGAGACAAACTCTCCAGAAACTCATACAGTCATACCTGAGAGATAGCTATGCTCTTTCTTGTGTGTCTCCATCCTCTCCCAAATCCATCTTTATAATGGTGGCCCAATCCACGAGACTTAAAATTTGGAGTATTTTTACAAAACCAAGAACATTCAGACATTCAACCTGGACTCTAAGCAAATTCTAAGAGTAAGAACTTCCACAGCTCTCACAAGTGCACAAATCTTACCAATTATAAGAAAGCAGGCTTCATCAGAATGCACCAAAGTGAGATATAAAAAGTATTCTGATTTTTTAAAAAATGATGCTTCTATGTTCAGTTAATTTGGGGAAATATTTTTTTCACAGTTTTTGTTGTTTTATTCTGTAGAGTTCTTAATAGTCCCATGTGAATTGTGAGTGTCCAAAATGGGACATGGGGATGTGTGTGCATACAGGTGCATACATGCATGTGTGTTGAGAGAAAGATGAAGAGATTTATTGTAGGAATTGGCTATCATGATTCTGGAAGATGAGAAATCCCATAATGTGCTATCTGTAAGCTGAAGAGCTAGGAAAACCAGTGTGTAGTGCACTCCAAGTCCAATGACCTTATACCCATGGAAACCAATTACCAGGAGCATCCAGCTCTGAGGGCAGGAGAAGATGGATGTCTCAGCTCAAAGAGAGTGAATTTACACTTTCTCAGCCTTTTTGTATTATTTAAATCCTCAACATACTAGATGATGTTCATCCATATTGGTGAAAGTTATCTTCTTTCCTTAGTCCAACATCTCAAATACTAATATCTTCTGAAAAAGCCCTAAAATACTCACTCAGAAATATTTTACCAGTGATCTGGGCATTTCTTAGCCCAGTCACATTGACATATAAAAGTTAACCATAATAGTTGCATTCTGTGAATTTATTTGACCATGTATTCTTTTATAGTATAGGATAAAATGGGCTATATAGGCTCTGATGTTATTCATGTATCTAACAGTGAGTGATCTGTGAGTGTGAATTTCCCCTGAGTAACTAGATAACTTGCAAAACAGACATTCCAGAGTCTCAAGTTCAGATTTGTGCAGAACCAGAGGCCCAGGGAGAAATAGGCAAGGATTATTATTACCCAAGTTTATTCTATGAGAATTTGGAATTAGAGGAGGTCTCTGCACTTTCACACAAAGTTGTGTCTCCATAAATTTATGAATCTAAGCCCTTTGGTGATGGAAAGACAACTTGTATTTTTAAGGCTACATTTCCAAACTTTACCCTGAAGGCTTAGAAATCAAAGAGATCCTTGGAAAATGTAGTGCAGAAGTTAAAAGTGAAAAAAAAAAACACATTACATTTGGAGAGTATTTCACAGTAAACTAGAATATTGTTATTATGTAAAGATTTATCTTTAATCCACTGCAGTGTACTCCCAATCAGTGGAATCTTTCTGAAACACAGATCAAGTAAAATTATTCTCTCTTCTTGGAAGAAATAGGCAACCATTATTTATATGACATATTATAAAAATGCAAACCTCCTGTCATGGACTGCATACCCTTCGCAGTTTAATTCTTGTCATTGCTAGCTGATCTCATTATCAGAATCCATCCATCCTATACCAACACTCCCACCACCATCTCAACCTGTAGGTGCCTCAGGTCTCTAGCACCCAACCACTCTGTACTTTGTGAGATAGCTGTGCCTGAACATACCACCATCTTAATCAACAGATATCCTATGCCATTACGATACTCACATCCTAACAATTACCACAACCACAGTGATATCTAATACTGTATTAAATATACACAGTTGCCACCGTGTCCACCCCTATTCACTCCATAGTAAAGTCAACTCCCTAACAAACTGTTATCCTTTCCCTAAAAGTAGCAAGTGGATTTACCCTCACCTCACTCTGCTCAGTGTGACGTGGGCCAGTTTTGGTCCTTGGGTTTTTCTTTTATCATCCTCTGCCCCTCCAAATTATATTTATTATCAAGGTTCAGGTCCTGTGTCTCAGAAAACACTGTCCAATTTTCCCACTCAAGAAAGGACATCAAGCGTAAACCTTTCTTCCTCCACTGTACTTTGCACATGATCCTTCCATAGTCCATGCCATTTATATTTAGTAGAAGCTTATTATTATTTTTATAACAATAATGGCATTATATAACACTCACCAAGCTGTTGTAGTATGTGCTTTTTGTGTATTATGTTGATTAATATTCATATTTTGTCATAATGAAGTTGAATCTATTTTTATCTTTGTTTTAAAGATTAGAAAACGATATTGATCATAAAGCCTGAGTAATTTGATCAGGATCATATAGGTAATATAGATTATAGCTAGTATTTAATGGTGGACTTGTAAGACCACAGTCCCTGCCTAAAATGAATGGATATCTGTTGATCCCTGTTTTGCCACCAAGCCAGTTGTCTGGGGCAAACTAGTTAGCCTCACTGAACCTCAGCCTCGGTGTCTGAAAATCTGGATAACCCCTGCCTTGTTCCTCACTGTAGTGTTGTGATCATAAAGTGAAATAATGAATCGGAAAAGGGCTTTGCAAATGCTAAAGTACTATGCAAATGCAAGCTAATTAATTAATGAACTCATTAACATGTTCTCCTGCTGGGCTGCAGTTAGGGCCAAATTATAAATAATCCTCATCTTGCTGGGAATTTAACCAAGAAATTTAGGGTAGAAGGAGAGATGAAGAAAGCTGTGGACCTGAAGTTTAAAATTCTGTACATACTAATGGAGGAACTTTAACTGAGAATCATTTCTATTGCCAGTTACAGAGTAATTTTTTCCAACTAAAAAGTAAAAAGATAGAAGATTTCAAATGACGAGAAATTTCTCTAAAACATTCATTAACAGCAATGATCAGCATGTCACCATTGTGCCCTAAGTCCACTGAACTGATAGAGAGGGGAGTTATAATTAATCCCTATGTCTTCATTACTTATTTATATTTAGCAAACATTTTTACTATGTGCCAGAGACTGCTCTAAGTGCTTTACAAATATTAGCTTGTTTAATCCTCATAAAGACTCTACAAGTAGTTACTGCTCCTAACCCCACTTTATAGATGGAGAAACCATGATGCATAACTTTCCCAAGGTCATGCAATCAGGCATGGTGGGACCAGGATTCATGCCCTGTCCACGCTCTTGATCCAATCCAATGTAACTTCACTTCATGTGGCTCCAATGGTCTAATAATTCATCCATGAAGACAACATGCATAAGAACCTTACCTAGGAAGCCTGATGAATGCACAATACCAATCCCTATGTGCTTGGGAAAAGGAAGTGTATGTTTGAGACCTGATCCTCTTGGCTGCATTCTGGCCTCTCTTTCATGAGGATAGAAAATGTATTCTCTTCCAGAACAGGAGGTCCTTCAGCACTGTATGTGGCTGGGAAGGGAAAATCTGGATTAGAAAACTCAACAGTACTGTGCGTTCTTGATAACATCTTCCAAAAGGTTTGAAAGGAATAACGGTGATAATTCAGGTCTCTATCTTACTGACATATATGTCTTTTTCTCAGCTAGCTCCGAACATAGATAAGAAGAAGCATGTTGCTTTAAAACTAGGTAAAATTCCAATGGAAAAAGAAACTGAAGCTGAGAAAGAGCTCTGGCCCAAGGTCACTGCAAGTTGGACATGAGAGAGCTGGAACCCAAATACAGAGGCAAGATGTGGCAGTGCTTCCTGATAATTCTAGAAATGCATCGTTTAAAACAGGGGTCAGCAAGATTAGCAAAGGTCAAACTCTTATCCTGCCATACAAAAATAGAGTAGATCCAGTTAGTTTTGCTCAATTTGGTTTTAGTTAAAGGAAAGAATTGCCATTCTACCCACCAGGCTTTATGAGATTATTTATTCCAAGTATTTTATACAAACGTAAGAAAAATGTCAATTTGTCTGATTAGGAAGTCAGTGCTTACTCCACCATACATGGAATTCTTTATGTCTTATACAGTGTTGCAATTAATATATCACCTGACTGAAAAATTTATTCATAATCCCACCTTCCTAAGAAATCAACCAATTTCTTTGTCTACATCTCCCTTCTACCTTGTGTGTAGGAAGTAATGGAGTTTCTCCAAAATTCTCTGGCATACTCAAGACTAAAACTTAAGTGCCTGCATAGAATTATCATTCTAATATATTTTACTTAAACATATTTTGTACAGAGAATGTATTTCTGATATTGCATCTTCGTGAACAACATAGTGACAGATATCTTCAAAACAAATATCTTCGGTTTCTTTGTGGTAATTTCCTAAGCATCAATCAAAGTAGTGGGCTGTCCCAGTTAGATTGCTTCAACTTGCACTAAGTAGGAGTGGAACTGACACCAGCATTAAGCAGTTCTCATAAGTGCCCTCCTTGCTCTCCCGTCTCACTGCAGAAGATGCACAGAGAAAGCTGGGAATGCACGTCAGGCCATGATTAGACCGGTCAAACCTGTTTAAATAAAAAAGTTTAGAATATTTAACATGATCAAAGATTGAAAGAGTACAGAGATTTGGAGCACTTTAATGAATATTAAAGATACTTCATTCTTGGCTATAGATCAAGCATGGAAGAGAATCAGACAGACATCAGGTTTGAAACTAAAGGGGCTTTCTTTTTGCAGCAGTGTAGTCTGACAGCTAAGGAGGAAACATATACTGTCTGTACTTGAGGGTATAGAGAAGGACGAATACCTACCAAAAATGAGAATCAGTTAAATCTAGCAGCTCTCCAGGAGATGTAACTGCAAGATATTAGAGATGGAAAAGAACTTTGATAACCTACTCCCCTCCATGCACTACAATGGATGGCTGTCTGGGAGTGTAAACTGGCCTCTAGTGACCAAGGATCTCAGAAGCCAGATGCTCTGGCTCCTTAGCCAATGCTCCTTCCAATTAGCTATCTCCACCCTTACTCACTTGCAGGTTGGACAAGGGACTGTGGCAGACAATCAGAAGCTCTTTACAATTCAAGCGTGACTTCCCCAAAAAGCATTTCCACAGATGAGTTTCTTTTCTGTAGGACAGGGGGATGACCCGGTTATTCCACACTCCCCATACTATTCATCTTCCAAGAGTACAGACTGGTTAAGATGAGCTCTGATTCCATCCAGGCAGTAGTTAACATCAGTGTACATCCATATCTCTCAGCAGTTGTTGGCTCACATTCTATTAGGGCTGCTATTCATTCTGATGGGCCAGTAGTCAGACTAAAGTGGTTGTTAAACATTTTTGAATGACACCTCTCATATTTGACCAAGTTTTCCTATACAATGCTGGGTTCAAAACACTGTCATAAAATGAGGGGGGAAATACGTTTATGAAAAGGAAAAATAGTCTATGACATGACGAGTCCTGCAACTGGGATTCTGTTTGTGTTTGACTCAGTGTAACCCAAACTTCTTCATACAGGAAAAGTACCCCGCCCATCCCACCCATCCCTTTTTCAGTTTTAAGAAACACCTGATACTTCTGTTTCCCATGTTCTGAGAAACAGGGTCCTAGAAAGAAAATCAATTTCTACCATCCACATGACACCTGCGTATGAAAGTTCCATCTTTCTGTGGAAGATGCTGAGGAAAATCCGCATAATTGCCAAATACATTGACTTACATTGAAATCCTCGTTTCTACAATTGATCTTGAGCAAATTATTTAAATTGTAATATTTTGGACCCATCATTTGCAAGACAGGTTAGCAGTTTCTCAGGGCAGAATCAGTGACAGGATCTTAAAAGTAAAAGTAAAAAAAAAAGTAAGGCATTTTATCACAGTGCCTGGTAAATGGTAAACACTTAAGGAAAGTTAGCTGCTGTTATCCCATAGGACAGGGGTTCTGAGCCTAGAGGGAGGGTCCTGGAGTTTTCCTGCTCTCAGGGACATCACGATCTGGTTGGACAAGCAAGACAGGACTGTAGAATTATAGCTACCATGAAAGACAAAAGTGAACTTTGGCTGGAAAAAAATGATGAACATGGAGTCGTTAGAAGATGTTTTATAAAGTTAACATAATTAGTTAATCCTGACATAGCGATACTTTCCTTTCTTCCACCCTTTGAAAGTAACTGCTTTCTATAAAATGGTAGTTTCCAGGAACCATGAGAAGAAGAATTGGGGAATTATTGTTAAATTTCAACTTGGGGAGGTGAAAAATGTTTTCAGGGATGGGTTATTTTGTTGGTTCCATGAGAATATGAGTGAAATTAATCCTACTGAACTATATACTTAAAAGGACTCAACTGATAAATTCTATCTTATGTGTACTAAACCACAATGTAAAAAATAATTAAATAATAACTATCTTCTTGTTAAAGGGATACATTATTGCATCCTTTCCACTCTGTACAAATTCTGCATCACTGATAAGACCACATCTCCTGGAATATGCCAGGCCCTTCTCAGTTTTGGCGTTTCATTCTTCTTCCTTCTAGGGTATCTCTTCTCTTCCAGCCAAGCCTCCAGATGGCATTTCAGCCACTCAGCCGCACACTTCCTTCTCAATCCTTCTCAACCTTTTCCTTCTTTTTTCCTCAGTTCTCTTTAAAATAAATTGTATTTCCAGGCAGAGCATGAATCTCACTCTCTCTCTCTCTCTCTCCCCCTTTGAATTCTAAGTACACAATTACACAGGCAGTGCCTTTAGATTCAGCAGCTTGAGAACTTTTAAACATTAAGCTCTGAATAGATAACAGCTTTTATCTGAAGAACAGCTTTACACAGTACCTAAGCAAAAGCTTCTCTTATAAAAAAAATGTTACCAGGAGTATGAAAATGTCAAGGTAATAAAATAAATGAATACAAACCTTCCCAGGTAAAACATGCTCCCCAAAATTAACTACGCATGTTTGCAAGGCAGCTTATTTGGCTTATTAATTTCTGTGGCCCACCTTGGCATGTGTTGCTTTTAAAAAATTCAAGTGGCCTAATATACTTGTATCCTCCTCCCCATCTACCTATTAATAAGATTTCACCATGTAAAACAAGCTAGACAATTACTATGCCCTAGTTGGCTGTGCTTAAGACTTAATTGGACGGCTGTGTTCAATTCTGAGCATCGTGTTTCCAGAAAGAAAAGAAAAAAGTGATAAGTTGGATGTAGTTCAAAGGAAAAGCAAGAGAATGGATGAAAGCGGCTTGGAAAATAAGACCCAGTTGGGAATGTTAAGGTAATTCTGTGCATTTTCAGCTGAGTGCAAAGATGCTGGGAGATAATAGAAACCTTCTGATGAGTCAATTCTGGCTCAGTCTCCAAGGGCATCGCCACAGGCAGGGAAAGATGTACTGAACAGACTGAGTTTTCTCTAGCTTTTCCTCTGTCACTTGAGGTACCAACACTGGATCTGGTGTGTAGTAGTTGTTCAGTAAAACACTATCGTTTTTTGAAGGCCCCCTAGAGAGAATAAAGACTAAACTGAGATTACTAAACCTGTTTGCACTGAAGCTTACAAATTCCATTCCTGGAAAGCATTGAATTGTTGGGTTTGATCCCCAGCAAGAATAATTTAGGAATGGTAAAATCAATTTTCTCATTAGGCCAGTTATAGATTAAACAACTTTCCCTAAGGCTCTTGTCAACCCTGCTAGCTGCTGCTTCTCTGTACTTTCAGCTACATTCATCATGTCATTCAAAAATGCATGACTTGCTCTGGCCCCAAGGTAAAGTTCCAAATCCAAAGGTACGCTGATCTCTGCAATCTTGCCCAAACATGCCTTACTAATCCATCTATCTCTTCTTCCCTCTCTAACTACTCAGCCAGACTTTACACATTATGCTCCCATTTCTTTCCAGCAGGGAATGCCTCAGACTAACACCCACTTAAACCTCAGCACTGCCACTTCCTACCCACAGGACCTCCAGCAGGTTGTTTACCTTCCCTGAGCCATGGCCCATCATGTAGCAAATCAGAACAGCAACAGCTCTTAAGAGTCTAAAGTAAGAGCATGCATGCAAAACACTCAGCATTGGGCCTGATGCATAGCTCCCCCCTCTCTCCCCATCTCTGAGAAACCTATGTTTCTCTTCTGCTTGCTTTTTTCCCCAGTTCATCAACTTTAGCTCATTCACTGAGGATCATCTCAACTCTAAACTGACTCACAAAGCCTCCCTGAATGCTACAGTGGACAATTTTTTTCCCAGTTCTGTAAGTGGGTAGCATATCCTCTGGGCTGGCTCATTGGACAGTATATTACATTCCCCACTGAAACATCGACTCCAGTCTCTTTAACTTGTCCCTTGGGCTCAGCTCTGTGTGCAGTGGAAGGAAGTATAATATAGTTTCGACCCCCAAGAGGACAGAAGGAAAGGATGTGTTCATGTGCATTTATAGAGCATTACCAGCTTCATTTATAGAACATGTGCTGGTACCAGCTACTCTACCAGGTGCTTCCATGTATCATTTTCCTTTTAATCAAAAAGCCAACAGCAGTGGCTCTGAACCATGACTGCACACTAGAATTGCTAAGAAAGAATGTTAACTATATGGATGCCTCAGGTCTTAGCCTTGACCAATTTAAACAGAATTTCTGGTGGAGAGGCTGCAGTATTTTATGTAAACTCACCAGGTGATGTCTTGAGCACCCAACCGTGAGAACCTCTGGCTTACAATTTAATATGGAAAACACAAACTTGTTAATACAGTCTCAACAATTTATCCTGATGATGTGAAGCAGTCTTATAACCTCCACCTACCCACACACTCATCTATTTTTCATAGGTTCATTCACTCAATATATGTTTTGAAGTGTCTTAGCTGAACAAAAACTGCTAGGTGCCAAAAAAAACCCACACAGATAAATCAGATACTGGTTCTTCCCCTTGAAGGGCTTCTTCATTAGTAGCGAAGAATGATTTTATATTCTTACCTATAATACAGCTAGAAAATGATAAATGTTCCCCCAAATATACCAGCCACCATGGCAGTTCTTCTAGCTGAGGAGTTAGGTCAGGCATGAGAAAAAGGCCTTAGCGCCATCCCCTTAGGATGGGAAGGACTTGAATTTTGTTGAAAGGGATGCTGTTTGTGGCAAGAAGAACTGCCTGAACCAAGGTTTGGAGGTGAGCACCCACTAGGTACACAAGGAATCACGGACCGGAAAGCCCTGACTTAGTTCCCCACCCTGCACCTCTGCAAAGAAGATATGTGTGCTCTTATTCCAGGCTCTTTACTCATGACTACTGGCTTCTCCACAAAACCCTGAGCTTATGGCCTGCAGTTCATTTACACCAGACTCAGAACTTATGCACACTCCACTGTCTTTTCTACCTAGCGCCAATCTCTCTGAGGACCTAGAATGACTAAGTGAGCCCTCTGGGAGACATTTTCCTCTCATTGGGACATCCCCATGGCCTCCTTCTCTGACCAGCAGAGCCATTTACTAGTTGTTACACTCAGCAGGTGGGAAAGCACATGTCTCCCTAGGGCACAGCCTTTTTCAAAAGTCTCAGCAGGAAACTGCATAGAAGTGGGTTCCAGGGAGGCCTCATAAAGGCGGACGAGGAGGGGTATGGATGAAGACATGCTGGTTGCTAGTCCTCTTGAGCAGCTAATGCAGCTTCTAAAAGCAAGACACTTTGGAGGTGGCCAAAGTGTAATGGCTTGTGTCAGAAGTCTGAACTCTGGTACCAAACTTTGCCATTCCTGGAATGACCTCTGGTAAACCTGTTCCTCCTCAGCAGCTCTCACTTTCCCAGCTTTATAGTGGAATATGTGGACTAGATGCTAATTCATGATTTTTAGTATAAAAGCTCTCATTATTAAAGATGGGGCGCAAGCATTGTCTTACTTAACCCTCACAACAATGGGGGGAGAAGAATAGTCCTACCTCCATTTTACAGATGAAGAAACTGAGGATTATGGGGGAAGTCTAATACTCCAGGGTTGCAACTGGAACCCTCACTACAACAGTGCTTTTAAAATGGCAGGGTCTGGTAAAAACTTGTTTGGCTATAACTTTTCTAATATAAAAATAATGGAATTGAATAAATTGGAATGGATTAGGACAGAAAAATAAGCGCAAATCATACACAAGACTGAGTGTTGCCTGGTGAGCTTTTTTGAAGCTCTACACATGTATGTTTTAAATACAACATACATTCCAATTATTTGCATCTATGCACCTAAACTGATGTGCATACTGGGTCACAGTGTGTTTGTATGTCTTTCTGAAAGCTGTCATCAAAATATTTGAAAACCACTGCTGTAAATTCTGAACATAGTCTTTCCTTGGATGACTTTTACAGGATTAATGTTTTCCACTTGTTAGAACTAATGGTTTGCTATTATGAAATTTTGGAGGGATTCAAACTATGATTATTCTGATGTACCATGTGTCCACTAAAGTAATGCTTAAGAATAATGTTACCAATGGGACCCTCTACACCTAGGTTACCCGCTTATTCTGCTAGACCATTATAGTCCCAATCTGGGGGCCACGAAGATCTGCGTCTGGCAGTAAAGCTACAGTGCAGGGGTGGTACGGCTGGAATCTTTCAGGAAGGGATGGGTCCTCTGGGATTCCCAATCCAGCTGGAGAACTGAATTGCCATCTGGTAAATCACAAGACGATTCCTGTTCTTGCCAGACACGCTCTATCAGTATGAAGATACAGACAGTCTTCAACACATAAACAGGTTAGGTTGCCAAAAGCGCCTTTGTAACTCAGATGTTTGGAGTTTGGAAGACATCACCCCATAGAAACAAGGCTATAAATGGAGGTTAGGTTTCCCTGTTTTAAAACTTGGCAGTTATGTGACATGCTGTGTATTTTGTGTGGTGCACTGGATAAAAAGTAAGAGCACATTTGCTAGCTGTGTGAACTTGAACATAAGTTATTTACACCTCCTGCATTGCCAGCTCCTCATTTGCAAAGGGGGTCATGTTTTACTTTCATCTGGAATGTCCCCCAAAATATTAATGTGCTAAAAGTCTGGCTACCAACCTAAGGCATCATGGGCATGGGGATGGAACCTTTAGTAGGTGAGGCCTAGTGGAAGGTCAGTAAGGGTGTGTCCTTCAAGGGGACACTGGAACCCTATCCCGTCCTCACTGTCCTTTCTCTTCTTGTAAGTGGTCTCTGCTACATGCCCCTGCCATGATGATTTTGCCTCATCACAAGCCCAAAAGCAACAGAGCAAGCTGACCATGGACAGAAACCCCTAAAATGACAAACCCAAGTATATCTTTCCTGCTTTTAAGATGATTCTCTCAGGCACTTTGTCCCAAACACAGAAATCTGACTAACATAGGTCACTAAAGTTTGCTTCATATAGCAGCATGAGGTCATTGTGACATATGTGAACAGAGGGCCCAATGCTAGGTCACTATGACTACTGTTATCTATGATAGAGCCACCATCTGTGTCCCTGACCACAGCAATTAAGCTCTCTGAGCCTCAGTTTCCATCTATGGAATATTGTAATGGTGATATTCACTTTACAGCACTACGATAAACATAAATTAGATGCTATGCACAAGTCACTTAAAGCACAGCCTAACATAGAGTGTGTGATAAATGGAGGAAGGGAATCTCTTTTCTCTCAGAAATGTGTGGTTATATCTGCATGAACTTTCTGAGCTGACCTAAATCAATCTTTGTTGATACTCTTATGTAGCAGAAAAATTAAAATCAACAAATGTTATAGTCTGCATCCTCTTAAAATTAAGATGCTGAAACATAATCACCAAAGTGATGGAATTAAAGTAGGGCTTTTAGAGTAACAAAATCATAAGGTATTTATGCCCTGGCACAGAGACCTTCCGTCAGGTGAAAATACAATGACAAGGTATCATCAGTGAACCAGAAAGCTAGCCTTTGCTGGACTCTGAAAATTCTAACGCCTTGACCTTAGGCTCAGGAGCATGCAGTGTAAATATTTGCTGCTTAAGAACAACCCAGTTTGTGGTATTTTGTTACAGCAGCCTAAATGAACTAAGACAATAATTATTTAGTAAACACCTCCTTGTGTTCAATTCTTTGCTTGGTGCCATGTAACATAAGTGCCAATGAGGTGTGAAGTTCCCTCCAGCTATGAGAATGCGGTGTGGAAGTATTGGTAAGATCTGTACTTTAGTGGAATCAATGATCATTCCGAAGATGTTTTTTTAAAGGCAAAGGTGGGAAGCATATTTTATGCAGACAATAAATCCTAGCAGTTCCCAACCACTTTGGCATCAGGGACCAGTTTCATAGAAGACAATTTTTATGGACCAGGAGGGGAGGGATGGTTTGGGGATGACTCAAGCACATTGCACTATTGTATACTTTATTACTATTTTTATTACATGGTACACATTTTATTTCTATTACTATATATTAGATTCTCATTAGAAGTATACAGCATAGACCCCTTTCAGGCACGGTTCACAGGAGAGCTCCTAATCCCTCGAGAACCTGATCCCTGAGCTGATCTGACAGGAGATGGGGTTCAGGCAGCAGTGTGAGTGATGAATAACAGCAGAAGAACATCATCCTTTAGTCACTGGGCCACTGCTCACCTCCTGCTACGCTGCTTGTTCCCTAAAAGACAACAGACTGGTCCATAACCTGGGGGTTAGAGACCAGAGAGTATGTTCACTGTTCCAGTTGACCCACATTCCTACTGGAGAGATGGTGATGCAGATGAGGAAACCAACACAATAACATTAAACCTTCATGCATAAGTAATACGCCTCGGGAAAACCTATGACTAGATGCTGAGCAGAGCAACTATCCATTAGGCAGTGGCTGAACTCAGCAAAGGAGGAAGAGACCGACTGCCACAGCAACAAAGTTCTGTGTAAGGTCTCGAGTTTCACACAATCTTTACAATACTTAAGATGATCTCTCTGGGGAAGGTGAAAAGAATTATAATTACATCTGTGAAAAAGTCTTGGGAAGAAAAAACAAGTCCTGCCATATGGTGTGTGGAAAATGTTTTGGAACTGCATAAATAGCACGGTGGGTGCCCCCCCTCCATTTTGTTTATATGTCTACGTTATGCTGGCTGACTAGGGAACACGGGTCAGTTTTTCTTGCAGAATAGAAATGCACTGGGTAATTTGATTTTATGACCATTAATAATATAGGTCTCTCTCTGCAAGCAAAGACATTTACAAACTTATAATCAGATTTTGTGATATGGGTGCAAACCAATCATCCACAAGAGGCTGGGAGATATTTCCATCCAGATTTCTCATTGCAGTGAAATTACACAAAATGTAAAAAGAGCATATAGTAAAAGATTCAGAACCACAGAAGTAGAGAGGGAGCCACTGGTTTTAATGGGTACCCCATCTTCTAGTAAGGAATTTTACACAGCCAACAGGCAGGCATTGCTAAGTATTAACCACCCAACTGCTTCCACACTCTGTCCAAATGTGATCTTGCTAAATGTTCTCATTTCCTCTGTGATGTAGGTAACTGTTATGCTCTCAGATCAAAGGGAAAAGCAGAGGTCAAAGAAGTGAATGTACTTCTTCTGATTCTGCCTCTAACCAGTAGCAGACTTCAGGTCTGACCATTAGCCTACCCAGACACCACCTGTCACTCCAATCCCCTCACTCTCCTCTTGAAAGCATGTATTACTCAGAAGATTCAGAGGGCAAAAGGATGGATTCATAAGCATTGAGGCTGCAAGACTGAGTCAAGCTGTATAAAGGAAGTTGCAGAATTGTGCAGTAAGATTGTAAACAGATGTTTCAAAAATATATCACTAGTGGTTGATATTTATTATGTGCTTGATACACTTAGTTTAACAATGCGGCACCTTATTGAATCCTTAGAATAAGCCAGTGAAAGACTATCTGATGTTCACTTCTGCTTACAGATGAAGAAACCAAGACGCAGAGAAGTTTAGCTCACAAGGGCTGTAAATAAAGGTTCTGAGTCTGGAATCCACACCTATAACTCCAGTGCTAGATTTTTAGCACTGCAGTATGCCACCGCGGAGGAGTCACCGATACTAGTGATAGAATGTAAAATCCGCTTTTGCAGAATATGGTTAAAAAGTCTCAGGAAGTGAGGAATTTCTCCAGATTCTTGAAAATTCCCATGTGACTGGATTTGAGGTCACCTTGAGTAGATTAATTCACTGGACAAGAATGTATTGACCATCTTCCACATCCTATGCATCGCCCGATACTTGAGGACATAGAGGTAGATAAGATGGCTTTGGACTGTGGCTGATATTCAAGTTGTAGGTAGGCTGTAAGCTTGGTGAGGGTAGAGATTGTAATAGGAATTCGATAAATATCATGTAGTATAAATACTAATGTGGAAGAGAGTCTACTATAGGTGCTGGGATGAGATAGTAAATAAAACACTAAAATGCCCACCTTGTTAGAGTACACATTCTAAGGAAAATACTGTGGACTAGGAGAACAACAAGCTACGGGGTGGGGTTAAACAGAATTCACTGAGATACCATTTGGATAGAGTTACTGATAACACTAGAAAATAATAGAAAACAGTAGATAACACTGCAAAAATAATAAAGATTCTTTATGAATGACAATAATACCCATACTCATAAGTGAAATAAACAAGATCTCCATGGGTAAGCAACATATTGTCTCACTAGTGTAAGAACCTGAAAGAATGAATAAAAACTAGGAGGTATGATAGACACTGTGAAATGAAAGGAAAATGCTCAAAAGTAAAGGGCAACTTGGGTGTGGGAAAGAAGAGAAAGAAAGGGAAATTATATATGTACTTAAATACAGGATAGCTAACAATTGTACTACTGTCTTCTACTGCTTTACTGAAAGGAACAGTTAATGATTACTGATTTGATCATTATTGCATGTCTGTA
The DNA here is from genome assembly GCA_004027595.1 of Dinomys branickii. Classification (NCBI taxonomy): domain Eukaryota; kingdom Metazoa; phylum Chordata; class Mammalia; order Rodentia; family Dinomyidae; genus Dinomys; species Dinomys branickii. The sequence continues at coordinate 26,553 of PVLD010021669.1, forward strand.
TTTGTATTCCTGAGAAACCACTTTGAAGATATCAGTAGTAATACAACAACCATTGTTAATTTCCTACCACTTTTTCCATAACTCTGTATTGTTTGTATTGTTCTTATGCTATTTTATAAATAGAAGTCTGTTTGTTAATATGTTTTGTTCCTTTATTCTTAAAATAAAAAAATAGTAATCCATCAAAGACAATGTTTGAGGGATCTGAAGAGAAAAAGTGCAGTGGAAAGGTGTGAAGTCAAATAATACTCATTGTCCAACTGGAGAACAGCTAAAATGATCAACAAGGATTTCAGGTAAACCAACCTTGAATCTTTGAGAGTCATGGACAGAGTAGATCATGTAGACAGTAAGTTCTCTGTTGTCCATGGTACAGCTGATGCTTATTACTGTACATATTGTTCTGAACACAGATGCCATCCCTAACTGGTCTCCCAGTGTCAGCCCCAGCTGGGAGATGACCAATGAGCATATAATAGGGGGCAGAGATTCCTCTCTCCTGACCCTGTTGGAGCCCCACTGATAATAAGCACAGGACCTTCCAGGGGAAAAGAATAAGAGTTTGAGCAGACTTGATTCAAACCAAGATCATCATGATTTGACACCCTTAATCTGGCAATCATCTTATCTCTTGCTTGCATATTTTCTCTTCCCTCTCATGCCTGAAGTCTTATCTTGCCTTATCTATTTCAATTTATCTTATCTTTTCTTATCATTTCCTTATATTCATTCTTCCTAGCCAGACTTCATCCATGACACTCAGAGCAAAGGGGTCCCCTCTGCCTAAAGCACACTTATTCACCAGCATCTTACAAAAAAAGTTAATCAAATTACTATCTTTTCAGACTCATACCAACCCACCTATATTAGGAAACCCACCTGGATTAAGGGTCCTCCAAGGCAGAGTTATGTACTCTTATTTAATTTTATAAATTCCCACTCATCATGGACCAAATGATGGTTACCTATGTATCTGTGGGTCACCCAATTACCCCACTTCCTTACCACAAACTCAGTACATGTATGGAGCCTATAGTGCTCAGCTCATTGATTGAAGTCTCTAATACAGATCCTAGAGAGTTGACAGACCCATGCAGAGTTGTAAAACTTGCACTCAGTTGAGGAAAAACTGTGGCTGTTACCATCAGCACCCATAAAGGGTGTGAGGGTGTGGCACATCCTCAGACGTAGGATGACTCAGGGTTGAGCCCCTGGCCATGTGCCAGTTCTATGACCCCTGGAGCCCAGCACTGGGCTACATTTCTGTGCCCCTTTGTGCCAAACAATGCTAAAGGGTAGAAAGACATTGAACTAGGAGAGGTCACAGCCAACAAGGGAATTCTATGAGGTCAGAAGTTGGGAGGGACAGTAGGTGGATGTCTTGAAGACATGGGGGTAGGTAGAGAGTTCATGAACAAAAACCAAACTGCATGGGAAATACTTCGAAGAATCAACTGGGATCTCATCTTATTGAAGTTTTTGCACTTCGAAAGAAATCATCAACAGGGTGAAAAGAAAACCCATGAATTGGGAAAAATTTTAGCCAACTGTCCCTCAGACAAAAGATTCCTGTCTAGAACATATAAAGAATTAAAGATATCAGGCCCACAAAAGTCAAAGACCCAATACAAAAATGGACATCTGAAATAAATACACATTTCTCACATGAAGAAATACAAATGACAAATACATACAATAAAAAATAGTCAATGTCATTAATTACTTGACAAATGCAAATTAAAACAATGCTGAGATTCCATCTTGCCCCAGGAAGAATGGCTATCATCAACCAATAACAGATGCTGGAAGTGCTGTGGGCAAAAAGGAACACTTCTCCACTGTTGGTGGGAGTTTAGAGTGGTGCAACCACTGTGGAAATCAGTCTGGAGATTCTTCAGTAAACTAGGATTAAGGGTCCCATTCAACCCAGCTATTTCCCTCCTGGATATTTTCCCAGAAGAACTGAAAATATCATACCACAGAGATATATGTGTACCCATGTTTATAGCAGCACAATTTGTAATAGCTAAATCTTGGAAACAACCCAAATGTCTATCAACTGAGGAATGGATAAAAAACGTGTGGTTTTTTTATACTATGGAGTATTACTTGGCTATAAAGAAAGATAAATTAGAGGCTTTTAGAGGTAACTGGAGACCATACCCACTAGTGAAATAAATCAGGTTCATGTGTGTAAATATCATATTTTCTCCCTACTATAAGAACCTGAAAGAGTAGCTAAAATCTGAAAGGTACAATAGATATTGTGAAAGCAAGAAAAAATTGCTCAAATAGGAAGCAGCAACTGGGATGAAGGAGGGGAAAAGAAAAAGAAGGAAGAGGGAAAATATGTATATGTATACATAGGATCGCCAGGATAATTGTAGTGCTAATATCTGTTAGTTTATTGAACGGGACCTTAATGTACAATTATTTGATCAATCTTGCATGCCTATATCTGGTTATATGTGCAATCATTCTGAAGATAGCATTATGTAATATAACAACCATTGTTAATATCTTATCACCATGTTTTGAAATTCTGTATCATTTTTGTTGTTTTCTATGCTGTTTTATGTATTTGTTTCTGGTATTTCATTTCCTTTAAAATGAAAAACAAAATTTACATGTATAAATAAGGATAGCTGGACTAGTTGTATTTCTGTCTGTGGCTTATTGAAAGGAACAGGCAATGCTTAAATTTTTCTTTTTTCTTGACTCATTTTGCACACCGGAATCTGGTAATCAGAATGACTGATCTGAAAACAACAACGTGCAGTATAAGAAGTATTGTTGAACTCCTACCATCTTGTGAGGCTCTGCATAATTTTCAATTTTTTTATCACTTGTTATTGTATTTGATTGTTTGATCAGTCTTACATTCTTATGTCTGGTGGACTGAGCAACTTTATTGAAGGTAACTGTGTAATGTAGCAACCATTGTTAATTCCTGTCACTTTGTTTTGAGGTCATGTATTGTTTTTGTTGTTTTTGTGTTGCTTTTATTTTGTCTTCATCGTTAGCTTTGTTTAATTTTTAAATTAAAAACAGAAGAAAAAAGAAGTGGCTGCTAGAGAGTTTGTGGGACTGGCGCCCCAGGCAGGGGGCCACTGGCTCTTCAGCCCACAGAAATGTTTTGTTTGTTCCTCACATGCTTAAAAGAATTGTTTCAATCCCTTGTCAGTATTGAAAAGTTGAGACTTTTTCACGTAAAACTGAAGATTTATACTTTCTTTTGGAAAAACAGATATAGCAACACTTGTCCTGTATTCCCACCCATGTTTCCAGTATGGTACTACAGGCATTCACATTTAAAATCTTATATAAATAAGTACATATATTACTTGTGATTATTTATTTACTATTTATGCTTTAAGGAAAAAAAGTACCTTTTTAGAATGGTCTTTGTTTTCTTGGAGAATTCCCCTGAGTCATTTATTTTCAGCAATCTTTGTACTTTTGTGTACAGGAAATTTTGAGAATAGGAAGGAGAAAATTCCAAAACATATTTTGAGCTTCTTTCAGCCTTCAGAAACTTCAGACCATGTAGTGATTTCTCTGATGCTTTAGAGGAAAACTCTTCATTCTTTTCTCTTAAGAAGCTAGTCCAGATTAAATAGTGTGCATATACACCACAGATAAGCGGACTTGGGCCAGACCCTGGGGTTTTAGGCTCAGCTCTGCCCCTAATCTCCAAGGAATAGCTGTGCAAGGCCATTGCATTTCACGCCTCAGTTGGAAAAATGGGGCTGTGATAAGGAACCTCAACTCTATCCTAAGTGTGACAGGAAGCTATTAAAGGTTTTAAGCACACAGCAGGTATTAACAGCCTGACGTTGCATAGCGTCCCTCTGGATGACATATGGAGCATGCGCTTTTTTTTTTTTTTTTTTTTTTTTTTTTTTGCGGTACTGGGGATCGAACTCAGGACCCTGCGCTTGCTAGGCAAGCGCTTATTCCACTGAGCTATATCCCCAGCCCCTGGAGCATGCGCTTTGCGGCTGAAAAGGAGGCACAGTGGAAGGAGAGATCAGTATAGAGATAGTCAAAGTAACCTGGGCAAGAGATGTTGGCTGTTACTAAATGCTGCTCTGATACATTACTACAAACTTAGTGTCTTAAAATAAGTCAACTCTATTGGGTTACAACTCTGGAGATGAGAAGTCTAATAAGAATCTCACTAGAAAAGAGCAACAAGCCAAACCAAGAGCCCAAAGAAGGGAGGAGATTATAAAACTCAGGGAAGAAATTAACGCAATAGAGATGAAGAAAACTCTACAAAAAATTAGTGAATCAAAAAGTTGGTTCTTCGAAAGAGTAAATAAAATTGATAAACCCCTAGCCAACCTTATCAAAAAAAGAAGGGAAAGATCTCAAATTCA
>PVLD010021670.1:0-30930 GCA_004027595.1 Dinomys branickii
GTTTATGGCTTTTCTGGTTCATATGTCTCCATTCTTTTGTCTTTAAAATAAAATTAAAAAAAAAAAAAAAAGAAAGTCGGGGGGTACCAGTCTCTGCTCACTGGGAGGACTCCCCTGGGGCTTGAGCATTTGGAACATTTCGTGCAGTCTCATTTCTGATTTTTTATATTAATGGCTCAGGGACCCTGATATCCCTATTTTTTTATTTTTTAATTTTTTAATTTTTTAATTTTTTTTGTCTTTGGTTTTTTGTTTTTTGTGTTTTTCTGTTGTTGAGATGATTAATTGTCTGACCAATTTTGCATGTCTGTATCTGTGTTCATATATATACACTTCAAAGATATCAATAGGTAAAGCAACAACCATTGTTGAGTCCATGTCACCTTGTCTGTAAATCAGTTTTGATTGTACTATTTCTTATGCTAATTTGTGTGTGTTTGTTAATATGTTTTTGTGCTTTTATTTTTTAAAATAAAAAAAAATAATAATAGCAAAACTTCACTGGGTATTTGTAGCCTGAAAGACACTGTTTAGTACTTTTAATAAAGTAACCCATTTAATACAATAACATTTTAAATTTGCTTTTCGTCTTCATTTGATGAGTTAAAAACAACAAATAAAGACCTTCAGACTCTTTATATACATGGCAGTATAGACCATTCACTCATAGTCTTTAAGCCACTGTGAAGAGTTTTTGTCTCTTGAATCCTAATTGATAATTGTATTTTTGCTTAATGTCTGAGATGAATCTTGGATGTACAAAATAGCTTCAAAATTATAAGTGTGGAACACATACAAGCAAGTTATAAGTTGGCACTGAAACTATGGTCTGTTGTTATGTAAGTAATCCCTCCTTTTTAAATTCTATTAATCAGAAAAGCATTTCTTCCAGATATATTTAGTATGCCTTTCAGTATTTAAGCTCATGACAAAGAAACTGTAGGCTTTCTAGGAATGGTTTTTAAAATGTAAATACGAGTAAAAATGTGTGCATATAAAATCTGTCTCTTTATGTAAGCATCCGTCTGTTTGGGCCATATTTCCTTGGAGTTGGAATCTATGGAGAGGGCTATGGCTCCCAGTGACCAGATGGCTCAGCTTATTTACCTGTTGTTGCTTAGATTTAAGCCAAAAGGAACCCTGAGTAACAAGAATTAAATTATTTCCTTTGACTCTGCAGAAAAAAGCATGCTACAAGGTTTGTGTGTGTGTGTGTGTGTGTTGCTCATAATTAAAATAAAAAATCTAAGCTACTGGCAGTGTACCTCAAGTGCTTACTAATCAGCAGCTCACATCTTAGGAGACCCATAGATACTCTTCAATCTAAGACCTATAGCCATTGGGTAGCAGGTCCAGGGTCATCACTGTATAGAATGTTATTCATGGGGCTTCACAATTTGTTGGAGCCCTTCACAGACAGCCTTCAGTAAAACTTACCAGTACTCTTTAAAATGTTCTGAGTCAATTTTCTTTTTTAAAATGTTTAGAGGGTTTTATGATTCCTTTATTTCTCACACTATATTAGAGATGTCCAAATCATTTTTCAGAATTATTTAATATTTATTTAGAAAACTAAAACATCCATAATGAACTACATATATTGATTACCTTTCTAAAACATTTTCCATATCTAGTATTCAAATATTTAAGAACGCACCAGAAGTAAATATTTACTGTACTTCCTCGGTAAGTTACTATTTTACGCTGTAAGTTGCAAGTGACCTATTGCTTTTCTCCTCCTGTGTTCCTGCATGATGGGCCTTTGTAGGGCATTTCAATTTATATTGGTTCCTCACTTTATTTTTCCCACTCAAATTTCACTTGAAACATACTACATGTACAGGAAATCTTTTCCCATGTCATATTTTAGCAATATTCTATATTCAAATACCATATTTGCTAATACACTTCCAAGCACAAAATTATATTTTTTTAAAAAGCATCTATGTCCATAGATAAAAATGAGACCAGGAATTTTTGGGTTATTTAATTTTAATTCTAAACTCTTCTAAATCTGCTTCTCATTGTTACAGAGAATACTGTGGGAGACGTTGAATTACATCACCCCAGCAACAGTGTGAATGGTTCATTTTATGGTAGAAGTAGGAAATCAGTTGAATTGTCTTCTATCCCATGACAATAGTTGAGTGATTGGCACATCAGTCATTTAATAATATACATGTAAGTTATTCAGAGAAACAAACTTGCAAGGGAAACTATTTTAAAGCTTTAGTGTTGACAAGGTGAGCATAAAATTGACATTAACGAGAGATGAGATTTTTAAAAGGGAGAAAATTAGAAAGAATGGAAGACAAAATGCTTCCATAATGTTCATTCTTCTATGTCTACGTAAGAGGCTACTTGTGTTTCCACCGTTCACACAGGCTTTCCAGGAAGTCAGATTCCTGCGCCTGACGGCCGTGATTTTCACACAGAACACGCGCTCTCTTTCATTTACCATCATCTGTGTGTATGCCGTGGATTTCAGTTTGCATCATGGTAAGATTTCTTTGAGGATTATGCTTGACTTAGACACAGGAAATGTGGATGCGAGGTCCGGCCGTGTGTCCCAGGCATAGGGAATGTGACCATGTGACTTTTCACTTGAGACTAAATATGAACACCAGGAAGCAATAAAAAATAAATGACCTGTAAAAAGAACGCCTCCCCTCGGCTGGTGTGGCGCGCTTATACTCACCTTATCTGGAGCTTCTCTGCTACGTTTGCGTCTCTTATCCTGATGGTCTGAACCTTTAAACGCAGAGCACAGGAAGGAGGTCTCTAAAAGGGTGCGTCCTGCCCCATGCTCTGCCTGCTGTTGTTTCGCAGGGCTGAATTTATCAGCGGGTATCACGTTTGCACAGTGGCCCATTTTCTTTCTGAACCAGACGTGATGAATACAGAATGCTTATCATGAATCATCGTTTCGCAACCAGGGCCCTGCTGCCAAAAGCTCTGTGCAAGATGGATGCATGTTTATCCACCAGGGGCGACATTCCTGAACTGCTGTCTCCTCACGATTTTGACCGTCTGCCACAACAAGTGCTTCTTTATTCGTATAGGCTCGTGTTTGAATTTCTTATTGGTATTTGGGCTCATAATTTACTGTGCACCTGCTTCACTGGAAACTTGAGAAATGATAATATTTTCCCGGACTTCTCCTCGGGGGAATTAAAATATCTATGTCTCTTAACTGCTACCTCTGCCTGCCTTCAATTATCACCTAAAGCGCCAGCGATGTCCATAGACTTCTATTTCTGTTCCACCTGCCTGATTTAATCTTGCTTCCAACTTTCTCACAATGTTGCCCAAAGGGAGAAAAAATTGCCTCATTCTCGAGACACTATCAGCCATGGACGCCCAGCTAGAGCAGCTCTTTACACTTGAAGGTCTGATCCGCAGCTACGTGGGGTCTCACTTTTTTCCTAGCCTTTCTACTCCTTCAAGCCCCTGCAATATGGCCAATTAAATGCCCACAGTTTTGAAGACCCATGGAGAAAGTCATGCATACCATGTCACTATCGTTTCCTGAACCATACAGATGATGAGATTTCTTACCTGCCTTCCTAGCTTTAATATTCTGTTGGTAACAGTGAAAAACATGCTTTAAATTTCTCCTTTAGAAAAAATGGAAAATATATGCTATTGCTTGTTATAACTCAGTTGTTAGCTCTTTAAATTAAAATTAATATTTTAACATCTGTTTTACAGTGACCATAATCTGTCTTCTGTTCCTTACCATAAGACATAGCAGCAGTGTCAAAAGGAAGATTTTATGAAACTACGAGGGTCGTATACAAACAAATGGTATCAGTGGCTGCTTTGTATATAAGTCCTATGGAAAACGTTACCCACTTAAACTGATCCTTTTGAAACATATATAGTCAAATTATTATTTTTGCTTAACCTATATATACTTGCACACAGTGAACTTAAACAACTTGGGCAGATCAAAAAGCTGCTTAAAATGTAATGAAAGATAACTCCCATTTTGTGGACACTTCTACAGAATTTTTAAAAATTCCACTTCATGTACTAGCACTGGTATAATGTAATAGATTTAGATATGTTTGTATTTATGAAAAAATTTCCAAAATTTCCTAATTTATTAAAAGCCCGGCATTCACTCTGAGTTCTTTTCCATTTGTCTAAGTGCTGTTTCCTTCTTCCTTGATCACCTTTAGTCAATAGTAATTATGTAGTGCCTTAAACACCACCGTGGGTGATCAATAATCATTTACCAAATGAATGATTACCCACAGCATTGCTGAAGGGAGGGTTTTCTCAGGCACAAGTTTGAAGGTGAGTGTACATTTTCCTAAGGTAAATTTGGAGGTTTCCGGTGGATATTTTAATAAGAAATCAGAGCAGCACGGTAAATTGTTCTGCCGCACTTCAAACAAGCCTTCGAGCTTCTTCATCCAGAGATTTTCTACCATGTAACCCAGGGCCTCACTGCTCCTTGGGGCATCTGCAGCGGCACTGACCGGTGTGAGCTGTGCTGCGATCTCCCAGCAGGGGGCGTGGACTCTCAAACCCAGGGTATTTTCTGATGGCTTTTGTATGTGCAGGTGTAAATGAATAAAGACTCTGCAGACTGCCTTAGTATGATGTACACACAGAGAATCATGTACCAAAAGAGCTTTCCTTCTGTGGGTACATTAACAAATTGCAGTTTGCTTTGAAGGCGATTTTTGTTAATAGCTTCAATTATTCATAGATGCAATGGATAAAAATCCGGAAAATAAGCCCTATAGATCTTTTTCTTAGCAATGTTAAACAGTATAAAGCAGTAATAAAGTATGAGGTAGGGCAATGTAAATGTGGAGGATAATATAAAGGCATGGTGAATGCTTTCATAAAATAAAGGCTCACTGTCATTATTACTCTCAAAATACTTTTCTGGGCTTCAAACGCACTTAAGCCACCATTCTTGAACTCTCTGCAGCAGTTCTGGAGGTCTTCTTTTGGGAGTTCCAACCAGCAGAAAGCCAGGCTTATAGAAACATTGCGTGGTGTCCTCATCCACCTGATTCTCCAGATCTGGTGCCATGTGACTTCTGCTTCTTCACCAGAGTCAAAATGACCATGAAAGGCAAAGAGCTTGAATCAGTTCAAGACACTAAAGCAGTCAGGACAGCTCAGCAAAAGATACTCATGAGAGATGACTTCCAAATCTGCCTCAGAAAGTAGCAAGAATGGTGGGTGGTGTTCTTGAGTGCAGGGGAGCACAGGCAATGTGTTAATGGCAGTGTGTCGTGCACTTTATTTTTGTCAAAATTTAAGCCTTTGTTTCAGTTTTTGATCCCTAATTTCTAATACAACATGTTATGTATTGAAGGAGAAAATTACCCCATATCACCAAAGATGTGAATATTTTAAAGTTATATTAAAGTTAGTGTTTCTATACAACATACAGAATTAAAATCCTTACATGTCTTAGGTACTTTCTCATTACTTAATAACAAAATATTCCGAGCCCACAGTTTAAAGGAGGAAAGGTTTATTTTAGCTCACAGTTTGTAGAGGTTGCAGACCAGAGGTCACTGGCTCCAAGGCAGGGTGATGTGGCAGCGGAGAAACAGTCCGTGACAGGGCACGCAGAAGGCAGCAGTACTTCCTTCTTTCCCTTTGTATTCCATCCAAGTTACAAGCTCACTGGTTGATGCCACTCACAACCAGGGTAGGTCTTCCTTCTTCAGTAAGTCTAGCGCCCTCACCCACAACTATGCTAAACCAATGAGCGACCTAATCCAGTATCACACATTCATGACCCACCCCACTGATGCATAGAAAAATTGCAGTTAAGATACATAAACTGAGTATTTTCTTCGGTTTTCCCATTAATTGTTTTGTTAACTTGTAAGGTTTTCTATATTATCTTTGAACTTTACAAGTAGTGTTTCATGACAGAATAATTCAGAAGTCTTCACGTGGGTGAATTTTTAAAATACTCATAAGGATAATCTTTCCAGAAGTCGAGTTTAACTGGAATTCATTTTGTTTCATCTAGTTCCAGTTGGATAAATTGTCACAAACATGTGAAATATGTACATATGCTTATTTCTCCATTCTGACAGTGAGGGAAATCTGAGTCAATTTAACTTTTTCTTCCTATGAACACTGCTGCAGTGGGCTGAAAATGTAGCTGGATGGCAGAGGGACTGCCTGGGTTGTATGAGGTCTGCATTCAACCGTAACCCTACAAACAGACAGCCTGAGCAACGATGCTATGAAAATATACATATAAAAAAAACTACAAATTTCTTTGGGGAAGATTGTGCGTTGAAAAGATAACACAGCTAGTTTAATGAATTTACAGTTTTCTAGTATCCATATGAGAAAATCATATCAGATACATCTAATAATCTTAATAAATGTTGTTCAATGTGTGTGCCCCAAATACTTTTATTCTGGTCGAATCTGGTACCATTAGTGTTCTCAGCTTGACTAAACTTTACACAGCCTTCTATCTGCTTCCTTACGTCATTTACTTTGAAAACTTTGATTGTAAGTATTCTGCTTATCCTTTTGAGACCTAAGTATTTTCCCAGACTCCTGCAGGTTTTACAACCCAGAAAAACCTTTCTCTAGAGCTTGGAAGCCATCTATCCTGTTGAGATGTGCTTATGCCAGATGAAGCCCCTCTGTATAAATCTCCGTCGGAGAGAAGGAGCCTAACTTCTAAGTGGCAATTAGCACACAGAGCTGGCTTCATCACCAGTACCTGTGCAGCACTTTCCTCTTCTTTCAATCTCTTGGATCCATTTTCTTCCACGGGGTTGAGTGCAGTCTTTTTCTTGTAATGCCATGTGCCGATTAATGAAATGGACCTTGCCTGCTTAGTTCATTTGGTGCAGTTTTTTGACAATATAAATCTTTAAATTTATTAATAATATATTTGTTAGTAGATTGCATTCCCTGAGTCTTGGGAATCTGGTATGCATTGTAGCTTTAGAATAAGCACGTGTCAGGCTAAAGTAGCCACATTCTAATTGCCCACGAGCCGTGTGAAGCTAGCGTTTAGTACGGGCATCCCAGATCACAAGTGTGCACAGTCAGTTCTTGTGGGGATTGCTTACAGTGCTCCATGGACGCTGAAATTTTCACATGTTCAAGTCGCTCGTGTTAGCATACCATGGTCCATGCATGTCACCTACACTGTCCTCCCGTAAACCACCTCTAGACCACCTAAAACACCTAATAAAATGTAAATGCTAAGTAAATACTTGCTATACTGTATTGTTTAGGAAATAATAAGAAAAAACATTTTCAGCATTGACAATTACTTGCTATTTTAAATATGTGGTTGCTGCATCCGTGAATGCAGACTCTGTGGATATGGAAAACTAACTGTAAACTGGACAGAAGCAAAATATCTGGATCAAAAGCTATGCCAATATAGGCCTTCACAATTAATTTTTTCTACTGTGGTCTTTTTTAATTTTAAAGATTAAGAAAACTAACAAAACAACAGTGAAAACAAAATCAAAACAAGACAAAAACAACAAAAATGATACATGACCTTAAAACGTAATGATAGGAATTTACAATGGTTGCTATATTACATGTTCCTTTTCTTCACTGAAGTTGCTCAGTCCACTAGACATAAGAATAAGCTTGATCAAACAATCAAAGACAGTAACAAGTAATTAAAAAAAGTCATTGGAAATGATGCAGAGCTTCACCGTACAAGATGGCAGGAGTTCAACAATGGTTCTTGGACTGCATATTGTTTTAAGATCAGTCATTCTGATTACCATTCAATTGTGCAAAATTGGTAAAGAAAAAAAATGTAGGCATTGATTGTTCCTTTTCATAGACCACAGACATCCCGATACACCTATCCCAGCTACCCTTATATATACATATAAAATTTGATTTTCACTTTAAAGAGAAAAAAAAACCAAAATAACAAAAACTGATACATAAACAAAATAGCACAGAGAACAGTAAAATGATATAGAATTTCAAAACATGGTGAGAGGGTGGTAACAATGGCTGTTACATTACACAGTGTTATCTTGAAAATGCTAGTTAGTCCAGATCACTGACTTCATGCTGTTCATTTCCTTCCCTGAGGAATCTACATGTGTCTGGATTTGAAAAGTGGAGGGTGGACATCTAAGCCAACATTGTGCAATAAGTGTGAAATAAATTTCACACTAACTCCTACGCATGGTACGAGGTCAAGGACGCTGAAGGTGAAAATACATTTAATAAGGCATTAGGGTTGTGACACTGTGGAAATATTTGTTTTCCTTCAAGGGAATAGTATATTTCCTTCTGTAAACTCTCCTTTGTGTAATTTATTAATGCCAGGACCAATGACTCAATCCCTGTGTTCTGTGACATACACAAAGTGGAGCTAGTTTGGATGTGTGTTGACGCACCAGGGACACCACTCCTGAGCTGCAGTCCCCTCCCAGTCTTGACTGTCTGCCGTGCCAAGCGCTTCCTTACCTTTACAGGCTCATGTTTAAATCTCTCCTTGCTATTTGGGCTCATAATTTAATGTGCACCTGCTAAAAAGAAAACTTAAAGTACCCAGTCTACTTAAAATCCATATTTAATTCTATTTAAATCTGTTTTCTCTGCCTGTATTTTTCCTCAAATATAAAGGACATAATTTCCTTTTTACTCTTCTGATGTTTTCTTTCTTGTTCCATGCTAGAGGAACATGGGTAGTACAATGTTGAAGTTAGGTTATTTCCAGGTTTTATTAGAGGGCCTCTTGCTTTTTCTCTCCCAGCTAACATAAACCCAGCCATGAAGTGCTATGCTTATCTTTATGGGTCTAGCCGCACTTTCCACAGATTGCAACATTGTCCTTCAACTTGCCTCCGATTTCCTCCTCACCTGCTCCCAATCTGCTGTTCTTCCCAGTGAAGTTTCATCTCTGTGTCTCTTTGCCTGTGTAGTGGACCATTCTGGCATCAAGCCTACTTCCCCGCAGTTACCACAGCATATTAACATGGCGTGCTGTGTGTGTTCTGCTGGTAGCAGACAGTGTACTGCTGAGTAAAGAGCTGTGTCTGTCACATTTTTGTGTCTATTCCTGGAACACGAAGACTATGAATCACTCAAGAAACAGAGAAGAGAAGATGACACGCCTCTTAAACCTGCTTCCTCTTTCATAGGATATTGAGAGACTTAAATAAAATGTTGCATCAAATAGTAGTCAATGTCACAGGGATACAACTTGTGACATAGATGCATGATACTGTCACTATGCAGAGGACAGAGGCCACATTCACAAGTCACATCCAGCACAGGCAGCGACACCCAGTATGATATGTGATATGTCTTCTGGAGCTCTCCATCTCTGGGATCTAGGAGCGCTCTTACATTTCCTTCTGTTTTTGTCTTGCTACTAGAAGTATTCCTTCATAATAAAGGACTTCAACAACCATCTATCAGAACTCCTTTGGGAGCGGGGTTGACACAGAGTCTCACTCCATAGTTCAGGTTGGCCTTGAACTCACTATGCAGCCCGGGCTGGGCTCGAATTTGTGGCCATCCTCCTACCTTAACCTCCTGAGTGCTGGGATTACAGGCTTGTGTCACCTCACCTGGCTATTGTAACTCTTATGTCATGCAAAAATATGGAAACGTGTGAACAGTCTGTTGAAGTGGACACAAAAGCGTTTATATGTGTGTTCTCCACACTAACGCTACGTGTGGAGAAAGGGTTAATATAGGCCATAGATCCTGAAGCTGCTGATGGATGGCATGCTTGTTTACTCTTGTTTCACCATTTTCTAATTACTTTTAATAGAGCAGTTTAAAATGTTTATCAAGGCTACTCATTCCTATTGAGATTTACACTATAGATTTCTTCACCAAATAGTTGAGGGACAGTAATAAACACTTCATTAGGAAATATCCAACTATATAATCTTAAGTAGGGGTTGGGGTATATTTAAGAGCTAGGAAAATGGTCTTTAGCAAAAATTTAAATGATCATAAAGACTGGGTTATTTCCAGGTCTTCCCTTAAACCTGTGCTCCTTCAGAAAGAGGTAGAAATAATGTTTTTCAGGAAAATAATCGAAGTTTGTGTTCAGCTTTATTTTCTCCTTTTCTAGCAGTAACCCTGAAGTGTGTCCTTCAGCCCGCGTGGTAGAACACCAAACTGAGACTTGGAGAAGGCAACGAATGATCTGGGCTCCCATGTTCCCTGTTAAGTTGGGATTAGTACTCAAGTTTCTCTGACTTTCAAGTCTAATTTCCTTCCTCAAGGTTAGGACTTACACTGGAATTAATTCATCAAAATTGATAAGATTCTTTTCAAGTAACGTGGAACCATTCTTCAGTCAAATACTTTAAAGATAAATATAATGTTTCTTGCTGGATTGCTTGCATTGGTGCCCAATCCTTATTGTTAAAATTACTTGCTGCACATACTTCTCCTAAGTGAGGTGGGAGAGAGAGCTTTAGAGTTAACGTGTGAACCGGCAGCTTAGAGTCAGCTCTCTGAGGAGCACTAGAAGAATTCCCAGCCGATTATGGAGGAAGGAGATTGGCTCTGCCATTTCTTTTCTTCTGTCCTTTTACACATAAATAATTCACTCATCTCCTATCATCCTCCTCTTTAAGTATCAAGAGGTCTGTTCAGCATTCCACACACAGGAAGAACAAAGAACCTTATATTATGGGTGTACATTACTGCTCTTTGACTTTCAAATAAAAAGCCCAGACAGTTTCCTCAAATGCACATTTTTATGAGAAAATAAAATAAGCATGGAAATGAAGAAATATCCAGCAATCAAATAAATACTCTACGTCTCTCTCTTCCCATATATTAATCTGTTTGCGTGTATGCACATTATAAGTGGAAAATGTTTTATGTGTATACTCCATCTCTCCATCCTGCTGAGACTGCTGTCTAATTCTTTGACCATTTCAGCTGGGTCAGTCATCCTTTTTGTTGCTTCCCAGTGTAAATATCCATCCCCAAACTCATTCTCTTTTCTCAGCTTTTGTTATTAGCTTAACTCGCATACTTCTCTGCTTATAAGTAACCAATTTGATTTGGACCAATCTAAAAGTACAGGCAGCTTATTGACAGAACATCAGGCCTTCGTGTCATCCAAAGAGACAATGAGAGAACAACCAAACTTGGCAGTGCACTAGAAAATAGTGACTCCACCCACACGACCAGGACACATGAGGGCAATGTTGATTTTGTGCAGGGGAGCCAAGTTAGGGAAATGTGTTCAACCCTTTGAATCGGTCTATACTCACTTCCCAATTCAAGTTCCATGGAGGAAGACTCGAGCAAGACTGGCTTGAGTCCCCTGTCCATTTTCACTAGTACAGCTCATGAAGCACATCATATTCTACAAGGCAGGCTGAGCTTGCCATCCTAGGAGGCACAGACTGTCTAGGAGTCCATCCTGAGCTGGCCTGGAGGGAGATGTGGAAAGGAGAAGATCTGTCCATTCCCTGGGCATGTGAACTCCTAGAGCTTGGTAACCAAGTATGCTTGGTTTTGCCCAGGATGCCAGGTTCACCACACAATATGTCACAGAGTGGAGGATTAATGTATTCAGTAATTCACGATATGAGAGTAAAATAAAATCAAGACTGAAATGAAGACTAAACAATGAAAAACACAGTTTATCAAGAGATAATTGGGTTGAAAATAGGCATTATATTCAGCAAATGCCATGGTGAGAAGAGAAATACCTACAGTAACTTGCAGGCTATTTTATGTGGCAGCTGTGCAGGACAAGACAACAGCAATACTTGGGACCACAGAGACTGGTACCAAAATCATACTGGGTCACAGCATCAGCTAAGACAAACTCAAAATGAAAAGCAGCCACGTTTCCCATTACAAAGGTTATTTTATGACATTTAAAGTGCAAATCAGTGGAGTACTATGCAGGTCCTAAAACAGTATAACTACATCACCTCTAAGACAACCTGAAAAACATTTTAAAAATTCAAGTTCACATGGACTCTATATAATTGAGGCTACGAAAATACAAATTGATGTGACTCTAAAATGGATTGTGAAAGCACATGGGGAGATGAAAACCATTATTGCTTGGAAAATAGGTGAGTTTTCCAATTGCCTTTAATACTGTTACAGTGTGATTGCATAATAAATAACATTTATAGAGAAAAGTTGGGAATATTTATTCAATTTTCTCAACCAACAACAAATTACTGCAGAATTGCTCCTTTACTCAGTAATGGAATTTGGTACTATTCCTTAACTTACAGCCATGATTTCTGCTCCAAAAGCCAGAGGAACTTGCTATTCTGTTAGGCTTTATTTATTCTTCATGAATTCTTTCTGGCTTTGCTCTCTGGAAGCACCTGTACTCTGGGGCATGGGAAGCAATGTGGTGGGGAGTTCCACAGCTTTAGCTGGAATAAATGGCTGCTGTTGAGCCTTCGTAATGTGGGTTTAATTGCTAGTGTATTTCACTGCTCTCCAGGGGCCTCTTCTATGTAGGAATCCCAAATGCATTTAATCCTATTTGTCCAAACTGATAAACTTCCTCACTGAAAACCTTTACTATCTCTTAGACATTTTATTTCTATGGAATTCCCCAAAGTGAACAGGTTCCAGCAATTTCTGCCAACTTAAAAATCACTCATTTCTTTTCACCAATTTCTGTAGATTGTCATATCCCCATGGTGGACACACTGATTCTGCTCTTTACTATGACCTGGTCTGACATTGTTATAAAAGTGCCTCGCTGCTATTTCCCTTCTTTTATTTACTGCTCCGAATTTGCCTACTCACTGCTGCCACACTGAACAGACAAGGGTCAAGTGGCACCATATGTCTGCTTTGAAACCTCAAAAAGTATCCTGCTCAGCCAAAATATAAATTGTAGTTCACACCCCACCTACATTTGTGTTATGCATGATTGCCCTACCTCTACACTATAAACAAAGTTGAAAAACAAAGTCAGAACTCACCCTCTCTTACAACACAATGCTGCTGTGATCTCAGAATGGGTGCAAGTTCTGCTCAGCTTCAGGCAATCATTTTGCAGCAGCTAGCAGCTGTGTGTCCTGCAGCTGAAATCCAAGCTGACCATCTCTCCCTTGGGGCATCATCTGGGCTACCAAACCCTTGCTTTCATTAAAGTCAATTGCAAGCTTGGTTCTAAGGAATTCTTGAATGCCTATAAAAAGTTGAGCTTCCCAGAACCCCATCCTCAGGTTCAACCAATTTCCTAGCAGAGCTCAGAGAACTAAATATTAATGTTTATTAGCTTACTATAAAGGGTATGCTAAAGGATACCAGTCAACACCTGGTGAAGCGCTGGATTGAAGAAGTCTGGGGGAGATCAGAGCACCCATTCCCTTTCCTGCTGCTCATTTTCTCTGAACCCTGAACATGTGTGCTCTTTCTATTTATTCTTCGAGTTCTTTCTTTCTTTCTTTTTATAGTTTCATGCTTATAGAACACAGTGTTCACATAATGAGTGTAGGGAGTTGGTACATGTACATAATTCACATTAATGTTTTTTAAGTCCCCTCCATCTCTTGGTCCCCTCCCAAGTTGCAAAAGATGTCTCCCTGTTTCCTATTATCTATCTCACAATGTGCTCTTAATTTATTTATACACTCGGTTCCTCAAGAAAGAGAAACAGTGTGATGTTTAAGCTTCTGTATCTGATTTATTTCCCTAAATGCTACTGATTCAAGGCTGACTCATTTTCCTATGAATGATTCAGTTTATCCTTCTTTGTAGCAAAGTAGTGCCCCACTCATTTTTGTTCTTATGGCAGCTTCTTTACAATAAGAGGGCAGAAAATCATTGGCCATGAATATCAACTTTCCCATCTTTTCTCCAAAGGATGGAGTGTGGGGCTGCAAGTTCCAACCTCTAACATCTCCTTGGTCTTTCAGGATATTGGCCCAAACCTGAAGCTACTTGTGGGCATTTGTCCACCGGTCAGCTCATCAATTTACATGCTGTCATCATTTTGACTGTTTAAAGGATTGTTGGAGATGCATAGTGAGAAATGAGGTGAGGAACAGACAAAGAGCTCACACAGCACTCTCACCAGATAGGCTGACTTTCTGCACCTGCACCTCGCACACAACCTGGCTGTCTCCATGTCTTTGTTCATGCATTTCCCTGACCTGGCATGCTTTCCTCAATTTTCACACTAACCATTCAAATTTACACCCATCCTCATCTATGGGCATACCACCCCGAATGCCCCTGATCTCATCAAATTTATGCCCATCCTGTTGAAATTATTAAGGCAAAACATCAGGACTGTTTGCTTCTCATTTTTCCAGGCAGATTTAATCACCATTTTTGTAACCCAAATATGCCTCTTCAGGTGCATCTTCTGCACATCTCTTCTCTCGTTTCCTCTTTTGTAATGACAAGAGCCTGCATTTCCTGAACCCACGGACATAACCAGTTATAGAATGAGCTTGTGAAATTGACCAAAACACTGAAGGACGATAATACTCTTTGTATGCATCTGCCATAACCCTGGCTTGAAGAACAAGATGAAGTTGGGGATGAATATGGTACTTTCAATGCAGGAGTCATGGGTTTAAACAGTTTTAAAATTTATTTTTAATGGATACATAATATCAAGAATTGTACATGTTAATGAGCTCCCATATAATGTTTTAATATGTGTGTGTTATTTAAATTAGATGTAATATATTTGTGTCTCAGACATTTATTATTTCTTTAGGATGGAAACTTCCAAAATTCTCTTTTCTACAGTTTTGAAATGCAGAGTATATTACAGTTAGGTGTAGTTGTTCCTCTTCTTTTGCATAAATTCCAACAGAGCAACATGTATATGTCTTGAAGTTAAGAATTAACATACACAGAGAAGCCACAGGCATTTTTGGCAGAGTTAAAATATCTGTAAATTTAAGTCTGTAAATTTATACAAAATCCTTGTTATTTTACAGGGCAAATTGTGTAGCCCCTTCTAATATAGTAAGAAATCTAAATGTTAGCTTAATTTTATGCATGAAAATTCATACTCAAGGTGGTTGAGAAAAATGTCCATTAATTATCTATTAGTTCTCTATATGGAACACATGTTATCTATAGCAAGGTTCAATCATAGGGACTTCTAACAATACACTTTATCATTAAGCTTCTCTTGGTCAAGAATTTGGAAATAGAAATGCACTGTAGAGCCATAAGAATTTATCTTCTCTTCCCATTTAGAATTTAGTTATTATCAAAAAGTATCTTAGAAATAACAAATACTGGCAGGGATATATGTAAAGGAAGGTGAATTCTCAGTTTATTGGTGGGAATAAAATTAGTATAGTCACTATAGAAAACGTTCTCAAAATTTTCAGAAAAGTAGAAACACAACCACCATGTTACCAGCAATCTGTCCTTGAGCACGTGCTCAAAGGAAGTGAAGTGAGTGTGGGCAAAGCACATGTGCACCCCATGGTTACTTTCAAGGTGAGTCGCAGTGGCCAAGACACGGAATTAACCTGGGGGTCTAATTGTGGGTGGAGAAATGAAAAAAGTATGTGATGGGATATTAGCCATACAAATAACGAAATTCTATCATTTGCACCAACATGGACAGAACTGAAGAAGATTGAGTGAAATAAATCAGACACAGAAGAACACACACCAGTGATCTCACTTACATGTAGAGACAAAACATTGACTTCATAGAAGTAAAGGGTAGAACAGAGGTCACCAGAGACATGGAAGAATCTAACAGAGAAAGGAAAGGAGAGAGAATTGTTAGTCGATAAAGCTGTAGCACCAGAGTAAAGGAAAAATTTCTATTGCTTTTTTTAACACAGCAAGAAAACCAGAGTTGACAATTATTGTATATTTCAAAACAAACAGCAGAGAGGACTTTAAACATTCCTAACACAATGACATGCTAGAATTAGAATTGATGGACATGTAAATTTTCCTAACCTTGTCATCACACATCATATGTATGCCTTGATGGTGCACTGTCTGCCATAGATATGGAGAATTTGCACATAAGTTGTGAATAAAATATTTTCAAAAAGAATGTGCACCTTTCATGGGTTGTTCTGCCTCTGGGTGTTTTCCAGTGCTGTAAGTAAAGTGTCAGTTTGAGCGCCATTATGATCAGCCTGATGGACTCCGCAGACACCCCTTCCACACGTGTATCACGGCTAATGGTGGATGATTTTGTTTCCTGGCCAGGTGTCCTGAAGACATTTTGTGTGGTTCAGAACTAGAGTGTCTCACAGAATTCTCCCAGCTTCAGGAACTGGGCTTTTGGAAGGCAGTAGGATCATGCAGGCTCCATGCTTATCAGTGGATTAATCCATCAATGTTCTTCTAAAACGTGGGTGCTGGATGGAGGAGATGGCATAACCTGCACAAGGGCATGACCTCCAAGGTGTGTTCTTGTTAGTGACTCCTCACTCCTTGGGTTTAGAAGCTTTCTTTTGTCAGGCTTCTCCATCACACCTTTTCTGCCTTGCAGCCAGCCAAGTGTGGAAGGAGAACTTGAGACAAAACATCCCCCCATTCCTTTAAGTACCAGGTGTTGAGTTTTTTGTCCAGGAGTGGAAAACGCTTAACACAAAAGGCGTATCCTTCATGGGAGATCCAAGGGGTAGAGTGTACAGTGAGGTTAGAACAGTCTTTTTTAATTTCATGCAGAGAGGAAAATAAAATTATGTTCTGCCATTGTCTACAGATTGAAATAAAGTCTTATTCATACTAACAAGAAAGGGTTTAAATGTCCACCTTTTAAAGAGATTATAAAAGAAAGTGTGGGTGTGTGTCCAAATGTTTAAATTATACTGCTCAGGAGAAATACAAATGGCTGATAAGTACATGAAAAAGAAGTTCCACATTGCTGGCCATTAGAAAAATGCTAATTAAAACAGCGCTGAGATTTCGTTTTACTCCATCATCAAGAACTCATGAAATAACAGCAAGAGCTGGTGAGGCTGTGGGAAAGGAGCCCTTCCAAAGCGTCACTGAGAATGCGCGCTGGGAAAACCGCTGTGGGAATCAGTATGGAGAGCCCTCAAAAAGGCCAAGCTAGAAATTCCACTCAACTCAGCTATTTCAGTTGTTCAGGCTCTAGGCACCTTCCTGAAAGCATTAACTGATACACACTATACTGATACATTCATACCTCTTTTTGTATACGAGCAAAATTCATAGCAGCAAAGTAATGGGAGTGCCCCGTAAAGAGATGAATGGATAAAGACACTTCAATACGTATATACAGTGAGGTACTACTGAGCTCTGAAGAAGGGAAAAGGTGAGTCATTTGTAGGAAAATGAAGGCACCTGGAATCTATAAGTTTAAGTGAAATAAGTCAGACACACAAACTTAATGTCATATTTTTTTTGTATGAGAAACTCAAAGTATAAATAAATTGAAAAAAAAGGATGATAAAAAATGGGGGGATGCATGTGGTGGCACATGCCTGTGGTCCCAGCACTTGGGAGGCTGAGGCAGGAAGATCGTCATGAGTTCGAGGCCAGCCTGGGCAACATAAAGAGTTCAAGTTCAGCCTGGACTACACAGCAAGACCTGTCTCTAAAACAAAACAAAACAAAACAAAACAAAAATTAGAAATGGGGGCGATAGCTCTTTTGTAAATGGGAGGAGGGAGATGGAGGGAGAGGGTGGGGGAGAGGAAAAGGGCAGAAAAAGAATTAGGATGTGTCATACATATGTACCAGTTACTCATAGTGAATGTGTTCATTATAACATAGGAAAACGTACTAATAAAAAACTTCGAGTTATGAGCATGAATAGCCTCTATAGCAATTATGCACTGAGAGAGGATTGTGAAAACAGTCTTTACTCTTCCTTCTAAGATACATTAGACTATTAAAACCTAATAAGGTTGTTTTCAGAACAGAAGTATTTCATGAGTTAATAATTAGCAGTAGACACAACCTATTCATTGGGCATAATTAGCTGGAATTATATATAATTAAGAATGCTCAATTCTGGGGACACAGTGTCATAGAGGAGATGAATGTCAAAACATTCCACCACCTAATGGAACAGCAGTGGTACCACAGGAAGGGCCGGGGCTCAGGAGACTTGGCCAGTGTTGTGCATGCAGGGAATTCGAGGATGGGCGGGGAAGCCATCCCTGTGGGAGTACTTGCACTCAATATTAGAACACTGCGATTTGCTTGCAGAGTGCGTTTCAGTACTTTCAAAAGGGAGGGCAAGCAGAGCCCGCGAGAGAGATTTCCAAACAGAAGGATCACATTCCCTTTGGTAAGCTATAGGGCGTAGTTTACAAACATTAACCGAATAGAAATAAAATGGTGATCAGGACAATGGATCTTCTAGAAGAGCGACAAGTTTGTAGACTACAGAGGGCACAAGAGGGGTCCTAAAAAGAGTCAGGAAATGGGAAAGTAGATGGAAAATAATGCTTCCTGTGAAGAGACCTGGATTTTATTTCAGACGGGTAACTTTGATCTTAGTAGGCTCTGCCCCATAGTCACAATTTTTGCCAAGTCCTTGTTCTATCGGTAGTGCCATTTATCCCATTTACACACGAATCTATTTACTGAAAAACAAGACTTTGAGTTAGTTATATTATTATTATTATTATTATTATTATTATTATTTTAACACTACACATTAAATGCAATATATATATATTAAATATTAATTGAGATGATTAGAGGCTTTGTGGTGTTTTACACAGGTGAGTGTGACGTGATTTGTGTGTTGCCCAGGGGTATGTGGAGTGTGTATAGGAGGGGTGCTCACAGGGCAAAATACCCTGTGCTGTCAGACCCATAACTAAGTGTTTTCCCTGTGCAGAGTTGCAGCTAAGCCACCCCTGCTGTATAGTTACAAACCCTGCAGCCCCAAGAATAAGGACTTCTTCCTCCTAGGAATCCCCAGGAGAAAGATTCAAGTTCTCTTTCCTTCTTTCAGTTAATTGAAGATTCAAAATCTAGTTATGAAGAAGTGTTTGATACCTGATTTGTCTGAATTCATCCAGGACACTCAGATTTGCAATACACATAGGGAAGTGTATTGATTCCTGTTAAAACATCATGAAAATATTGTGATTGATGTTTATTACTATCAGGATCCCCAAAATCATTTTGCTTATCAATTTTAATGGATAAGTTTTCTTGTCTGATATTAGGGACAAGCTTAGTGTTTACATACTCATGAATTCTACATATTGCCTTTACCTTCTGGAAGTCAGGCATGGCATGGCCACTCAGAAAATAATCTTAACTATGATTTTGTTTAATAGCTGGAGAAAACTTGAAAGGGAACAGGGACTTCAGCGGCAGTTTAAGATATGTTCAAATTACTTCAAAAAGGGGGGAGATTCCTACCAACGTTGCTTAAATAGCAATATTGAAGTAAGATAGAGAAGAAAACAACACTTCTGCTCCAACCCTTTCTCCCAGAGCTCATAAATGTGTCTCATCTTGTTGAATGGTACAGAGAGCATTAAATTTAGGGATTAAAAAACTTAATGCTCATTTTAAATGGGTTTTGCAATTCATGGAGGTAAACGTACTTCTTTTTGTAATGTACTAAGGAAATGAAACACAACCAAACCTTTTAACTAGCATTGGGACCTCAGGCTCAGTTTCCTGTGTTATATTTGCTTACACATTTCTGACCCTGGGGAGTCCATTTCACTGAATGTCCTTGTCTGGTGATGGTGAGATGAGAACATGAGTAAGAAAATATTTCCAAAGCAGGCAAGAGAAGCAACTACCAGCACCTTCAGAGTACTCTTGAATTGGGCAACAGTTTGTGAAATGCTTGTTTGCTCTTACTCCATGTTCAACTTTGCGGCATTTGCAGAATTGTCGTCATAAGTTTATTTTAAAAACGATGCTGGACATTCTCTTTCTGCTGTGTTATTCACAAAGAATGCGTGCTGTCTGTGATCTGGGCACACGAGCACCATTATATCAAGCCACGCAGAAAGGGTGGCTTCAGGAGCAATACCCTAGCTTCAGTTGTTCTTTCAAGCAAAAGTGTCCTTTCCTCCAGGTGTGGCAGACCTGATGAATATTTCTGAGGTTTGTGGACCATCTGGATGTTTTGTTACTTCTATACTCACAGCCACCATCCTGTGACATATGAATTTATAGCATGGAATGATGTGATTACCATTGCATCATTTTAAGGGGAAACTTATGGAAATCTTTAAAATAATCTTCACCTGAAGGACTAAAAACAAAGTAAAATATAGGTGGCTCACAAGATGATTTTGAGATGTGTAAGTGTGTAAATGCATAGAGTCATAATTGTGTACCCATTCAATCACATTTTGGATTCTTTCTCTGAGATACCATAGTACTTGATTTATTAAGTATTACAAATGATATCACTATCTGCTTTACATCCTAATGTGTGGTACTGGGAGTAAGGGTATGTGATGCCAAATTAGTTCCTCTGATTGGTTCAGCATATTTCTGCATGTGGACAATGGGAAGACCCCCCCTTGGGGGAGGGTGATACCAACCAATAGGAATGTACCCTGGATAGAAATAAGGGTACAAGAAGGAAGGCAGGCTCACTGGTGCTGCTTTCTGCTGCTAACTCCTGCCTGCCGTGCTGTGGAGTATTTCTCCTCTGTGATGCCACTCTGTAAGTGCCCCTACCTGACATCTAGCCAACTATGGGCTGAAATCTCTACAAACTGAAAGCTGAAATAACGAATCCCTCCTTTAACTTGTAAATATCTGAAATTTTGTCCCAGCAAGGAGAAAATAACTAAAACAGAAAGTGAAGGAGGAGATTGGAGAGTGGGTCACTGGGGGCACGGAGTTCACCTGCCTCCCTCCTTCCTTGACCTCTCTCTCTGCTTTCCGCCACTGTGTCTTAAGCTCTTTCTCCTCCCCCGTTTCTCTCTGCCACGCTCTCCTACCTTGGAATCAGCTGACTATGGACCTCTACAAACTGTGAGCCAAGATATACCTTTCCTTATTAGAGCTCTATGACTTGTGTGTTGTGTCTCAGCAACAGAAAGTAACTAAGGCAAGTTCCCACTAATAAACTCACGTTCCCTACAATATATTCAACAATATTTGATGAATAAACTGCCAACATTTTGAAGCTGGAGATACCCAAGGTTTCAACAAATTCAGGTCTGTCACTCTGCAGATGGGAGCATCCAGAGAGGGAATGTGGCTTTCTTGCAGTTATTTGGTCAATGGTGGAGAGTCCTTATCACAGCCTCATGGCAGCCTTCTGGTCTAGCAGTCATCCTGGTGGTTCCAAGGGCCATCAACATCGCTGCTATGATTCAGTAACTTATTTTCCACACTGCAACTATTTTCTCCCTCACTCTCATCTTCCAAAGTTTTGACTTTTTCTTAGTCATTACATAATGACAAAACATTACTTTGAATAAATGTGTAAATCATGGTACAGTGTTGTAAAAGTAATGATTCAACATCTATTTCTAAAGAATATGCTTAATTCCAATTCTTATTTCCCCTGACAACAAATTGTGCTTCTTTGTAACAACCTGTCTCTTCCATTTCTCAAACAAATGAGCAAGGAAGACAGGAAAGGCTTTGCCTTTGCTTTGTTCTGGTTTTTAATGAGTTATAGATTGTATATTAGAATTACTGCCTTGCTGATTATGCATTTTTAAAGTTTTTTTTTTTAAAGTCCTGGGATAATGTTATCTTTATAAGTGGTTTTTCTTACAGTGTAGAATACAGTGATTAATATCACTGTGGGTCAGGGCAATGCAGAGTGAGCACAGAACCAAAGTTTGAGAAAAAATGCTAATGAGCAACTATGAAATCACAAGTTCTGCTTTACTTTTAAAAGCTGCTAATTCAGCCGCAGAGGCCTTTGACACAGGTCCTTCAAATTAAAGTGTTTATTTTGATAGATGATTTCTGTTGAAATGAATCCAGCCTTAGGGCTGATTACATGAAAGCTGTGGTAGGATGGTGTGTTGGTAGCAGTGTCTTAAGAGATTGTGGTTTTCCTTGCACTTTGATAAGAATGAGTAAGTAAAACACAAGCTGAGTGATCCATGGTTGTGTTTGTTTTGAAATCTGACTATATCTTATTCTGTTAACCAAATAAAAATGGTTAGCTCTGGGTGAGTTCCTCTCAAGCAGACACAGATCTCGTTTTAGATCACTGTTCATGAGAAAAAGCGGGAAACTGACTTGTAATGTCAGAACAAGGGCTTGTGTGTCCTAGTCAGAATGTTCAGGCTAAAGGGAAAGTGCTCCTCATCAAATGTGTCATTTCTAGGTCGGTTGTTCCCACTAAAGCCAGAGTCATATCAATCATGAAAATCTTCCTGCCTTCTTTAGTAAAGATTATCTGCAGGAAGGTTTATTATCTTCCCTGCTTTGAGTTTTGTTCCTGTCTTTAAAGCAAAAATGTAAAGGTAACCCATTCAATTATCTTAAGAGAGTTGTTTTAGTTTCTTATGTCTACAAATTACTACAAATGAAGCTTATTTGTGTCCCAGTTCTGGGTGCCAGACATCTGAAATCAGTATTATTTGGCCAAAATAATGGTGTTTAAGGGACCAGTTCTCCAGTCTTCCAGGTGGTCAATTCCAGTTCTCTGCCAAATCCATCTTCACGTTGCTTATTCCGAGCGTTTCACAGATGTTCCTCTCACAGTTGTGACCCTATTTTCGGCCCACCTGGGTTGGCCCAATAAGCCCCACATCTCATGGTCCTCAGCCTTTCGTATGTGCGTTTCCTTGGGGAAGATACTTCTGGAGCTCAGAAAGGTTCCTTTGACTCACCCTCTTACACTCCCAAAGTCATGCAGCTAATAAAGAGTAAAAGAAATTCTAACCCAAGATACATAGTTTTTTTCTCCTTTATTGTGTCTATTCAAGAAAGGGTCCAAGAGATTAATTCAGGCTTTTGAAGGAAACATGACTTTCTTTCCAGATGTAATTTAAATCCATCTCATTTTACTTCAGTGTTATGACAGCACTAATAGAATCCCAATTTTACAGATAAGGAGGAAAAATATTCAATTTTTTTCTTTCCTTTATGAACACGGATCTACAAAACACTCCCCATCCCTTCCTTTCAATTCAAAGGGGGGATCACTCATTTTGAAAGAAATTCCTTCCAATATTTGGCATGTTAAAACATGCTTTGTCTCCTGAAATAATGTTGAAATATAAGACTTTTCTTTTCATCTTTATTTGTTTAAACTCTAAAATTTTATGCTGCCATCAAGAGTTTTGTTTTTACTGCTTAATTTTAGCCTATCATAATATATCACGGCCGGGGGAACAGAGTGCGCAATAACTTACTGCATCATCGCTGCCAATGGGTGCTGACACTGAGCTCAAAGCTATTTGCTTGAGAGCAAAACCCATTTTCTGGATGTAGTAAAAGAGTCCTGTTGACTCCAGGGGAAAAATACACTGTGATGCTAATCCTGCGCCCGCCAACATGATATTGCGAGTTGTTTGCATCCAAGGAGGTGAGTGGCTCACGGGGTGCAACTGAGCTGTAATTTTGTCATTCTCGTGTTTGATACATTATCATAGTTTGCAGATGTTAGTTTGTGGTCAAAGGAACAGAAAAAACCACTGATTATTCCAGGGGTTTGGTGGGTAACTGTATGTACAGGTCAGGCTGTGCAATTATCTTAATAGAGATGCACTTGTGCCTCATCCCATTTCATAATTCACAGACCCAGCTGTGCTCTTCCCAGGGTCTCCTGTGAGCTTTGTAGTGAATCAGCTGAATTTGTGCTTGATTTCCTCCTCAAAGTGCACATTTTATTACTTACACATTCAGATACACATAGTTTGCTAATGAAGTTGAAATTTTACATAACCAAGGTGATGGAAGCGTGTGTCCTTTCAGATGGTTCACTCTGCGCACAGCTCTCCACGTATTTTAGTTCTTTTCCTTCTTTTACAACAGAGTATAGTTCCATTGTGGTGTTAATCATCTGCACAACTAACTATAGGTTTATACGAACACATTACAATGGAAAATTACATTATTCAGCTGGGATCAGTGGAGGGAAGTAGGAAAATCAAAACTGCCTTTTTATTATGAAGTTGTTTGGGGATTTAACTTCACCAAACCTGGAAGAGGAACTTATATTGATAGGTGTGATTCCAGTTGAAAAACCGTAATTCCCATGCATGAAGCTAAGCATATCAGTACAGCTTATTTATAAGGATAAGTACTAATTTTATTGCTAATAATCTATTTATTTGGGAAAGTGATGAATCAGTTATACCCTTTTCCCTGTTGCAAAAGAAAAGCGTAGCTCACAGCTAGCGTTAATTTAATGTTCTGCTATTGAGAACTGAGATATTTTGTAAGTGAAAATGTCCCTACAAACAGAGAGCTATGAATACAATGGCCTCTTTTGATTCCAAAGTCCATTGGTAATCTAGAAAGATGTGAAAATAATAATACAAGAGAGGCATTTCTTGGCAAATGTTATGGGTAAGGCTAGGACTGTAATCTGTGAATTATCTCGGTAGCTTGGTATCTGCAGCCACAACTGATATAGGTGAGTGTTCTGGGGCAAACAGGAAATTGGTTAAAAGGAAAAGTAGCAAATAGGTGAAGATATATACTAGTGTACATTTATGTTATTTCAAAAACTCATTTGAAGTATTGAAACACAAATCAAAAAAATTATTGTTTAAAGCACAAATGTGTGGACATTAGGCTGGCAGGTATGATAATTTAATAAAAATGTTTTAACATTACTATACTATTACATTTGTGACTGTAGTAAGTGTACATATTGATTGCTGTAATTTGAGAAAAGATTGAAGGCCTGAAAATGAGTCAAAATATCATTTATTATGCTCACAGAGTGCAACACTTTTTTGTCATAAAGGGTCATAAACCTGGGTGTGTCAAACTCAGGTAACTTTGGAATATTTCAATTACAGAATTATTAATTCTAATTGTATGAGCTTTATTATATTAAACAATGAATGCTTTATAGGAAAACATCACAAAGTAAAGTAATGCATTTTAAATATTCATTGAATGTTTATAAAGAGCATCAGAATTTTCAACATCACCTGGTGTTTGGTGCACAAACCCTAAAATAGAGCAACAGAACTCAATTCCAATATGAACTACAACGAAAACATAATAGAACTCTGCAAAAGAGCCTTCACTTCCTGACCACACCTCCCACAGTCTGCACATGTGACAGCAGCAAGGTCTATGCACACATGCTGCTTACACTGAAAGCACATGTGTTTTTGCTTTTCTGGCCTTTTTGTAGGACATACTTGACATCTTTCTGGTCTTGCTGGTTTGGTCAGGACATTGTTGTTATATTATGCAACGTGTAGCAAATAGGAACATAAAATATTACTAAAATAAGGTCTTAAATGACTGATATGTATTGCATGCTTAGAATAAATAACATTTTAACACAATGTGTGCATTTACTTGTAAAACCTAAGAGAAAACAGCAGAAATAAAACCGTATGTGAACTGCAATGAAAATAACCATAGAACTCTACAACAAAACTATGCTTTGCTTCAGTTATCACACCCAGGGCAGTCTTCACACATCGAAGTTTCATGTTCCATAGAGAAGGACTGCTTACACTGATAACACATTCGTTTTGTTTTCCTGTCCTTTCTTATAGGGAACAGTTGATATCTTTCTGGTTTTCCTGTTGTTCTTGGGATTTTGCCCCTCCCTGTTCACCTGTCAGCTCACCAGTGTTGTCCACAATTTTTTGCATAGTTCCCTGGGAAGAAACATTTTTACTCTCTGCTGTAAATGATCTCTTATGCGATCTAGTCCCTCTCCTCTAAAATAATTTTACTGTGATATTTTGAACTTGTTATTTTCTTTGTAAACTATCAAACTCTTCATGCCACATGTTCAGGACTGAATAAAGCACATTCATTGGCCAGTGCTTTGTGTTTCAAGTGACGTCATAGTTGCTGCACAACTCATCAACATCTACTCCACCTTTGGTTTTGTTCTAGAAAGTCTGTTTTAGGATTACGTTTTTTCATGGTTTCCTTATCAATAGTTCCATCACATGAAACGTTGACATCCGCAGTACCAGTTTATTTTTTATTGCCATATAAGATGCTGATATAAATGGCTCTGAAATCCAAAGATTATACTATACAATGATCTGTTTTGAAATTGCAACATTTCATTTGGAATTTCTGCTTTGTTCCTGTATATAATTCCTGTGCTGGTCAACTTGTGGTCTGTTAGCAAGTGTAACATTAATTGGAAACTGGTGAACCAATTGTCAAATGTAACATTTTGAGTAGTATGGGAAATGGAAGCATCAAGTTTGTTCACATAATTAGGTTTACTACTATATGAATGAAGACCTGATGGCTGAGTTTCAGGATGCATTTCTAAATTGAATGCATAATAAGTCTTCACATATACAAGAGGCATACGTTTTTGCCATATTTTGACTCACTTTTCCGTAAGTCTTTTACATTCCTGTGATCCCCATGAGAAATCCCTGCTAAGTACAGCAGACCTATGGATGCTTCCAGTTCTGTTGATGAGATGTCCTAATAAATACATTTTAAATATGGCTATCGGTACATACATAACATTTTACTTGTATCTCAGCCTTTGTGTATTTCACAGCATCTTATACCATTTTGTCTGCTAAAATTTCCAGCATTGAATGGCAGTGCTGCCATTCTGTCTAATACATTTCACTCCTGCTAAGACCCTCACTATATTTTTAGACCTAGTTCTGACACTAGGTTTTTCCATTTGGCTGCATGATCATTACATGACATTTCAATTAGTCTAATATGTATGTGTGCTGCTGTTTTCTTCATCATTTGAATCAAAAATGTCTGCCTTTACTGTGTCTGTATCAGTCCATTCTTGCTGCGTTTCACAGTCCCAGTAACTTTGGCTCACGTGGTCAGCATCAGACTCACGGCTGTCGTCGTGCGTCATCGTCATCATACGCTCGCGTTACTCTTCTGTGATGAAACGTCTATTTTACCACAGTGGATCATCTGCATCATCCAGGAATGAGGAATCTGATGATTCATGTTCGACTTCCTCCAAAACATGCAAGTCTTCTTTCTCCTGTGCCAGTGTACTGAATTGGTCTATTTCTACCACAAAAATCAAAGAAAACTTTTCTTAAACAGATCCTAGAATGTTTTGAGTATATTATACCATCTATGATGGTGAAGTAAACATGCACCAAACATGTTAGGTGGAAACTATGTTGGTGAAGATCCTGGTTTGACACTGTGGCACATGTGTACACACCTTGCCTTTCATCACACAAAGTGGGTGATCACAAAGATCGCTTCCTGTATCCCTCAGTGGAAGTTATTGAGACTCACTACTATTATGCTAAAGTAAAAATTTGCCTTAGAAAAGTTAGGGATAGGTTTGTGGAAACCAGTCTTATGCTATCTGGGCTAATTTTACAACCAGACATCTCCAACATGGAATCACAAACAGATGAGTGCCTTACCTTCTATTCTCTGTTATTCCAAGTTGTGCTCATTAAGGAGACTTATTTTCTTTACCTCTGGTCTGTGGTGAGTGATAAAGTGACAAACACTGATTAGGTGTTACCCTAAAGGGATGCTTCGTTTCTCTCTTCAATCATATGTGCTAAACATAGCTTCTGTTCTTATTCTCTAGCATCTGCACACTTGCCTCTTCTGCAGATGTTGAGAAACCTGTTGTTTACTATTTAAACATTCACAATTTCGAGCTGATATTCAAAATTACCAGATACTGATGTTTGATAATCCTAGACATCACAACAACAACAACTGTAGCAACAACTACAACAACAACATCAACATGGTAAACCAGACTTCCTGCCTAATAAATTCTACCTCTGATTCCGTTTCCCAAATACAAATATCTGAACAGCTTAATATGCGGATCATCAATTGTTCATGTGCACTGCCTATTTTCTATGGATTTAGTAATATTTCCTATAAATTTTGAATATGCTTTTATCTAAGCATTTTCACACTACCAATTATTAATAGACATTATGTTAATGATAATAAAATATTTCACCTGATTATTGGATCACTGTAATCAGCCATAAAATTTAGTTTTAGCAATGATTGGTTCTCTTTTTTTATTTTTTGTTGTACATAGCATGGTAATAAACATTTTACAGTGTCAGGTGGGTATTGACTTGTAAGAGAAGGTATCCCCACATACATTTATCAGGTAATAAGCACATGAATGAACTTACATCCTTTTGTAAGTTTAATTTCCAAAGCTGGAATATGAATTTCTTCTCACATCATCTTCGGTGCGGAGAGGGAGAGAACACATTTATGATAACTAGCAAACGGTGAGCATATAGTTTTCCTTTGTTCCCTTGACATGCAAAATGTGCAGCCATTGTTTTAGTGGTTATTGACTGTTACATTATTGATCATCAGGTTTTTGGTGGAGGTAAACTGACTAGGGATGGCATTAGCATGAACCACTACGGCTGACGGAAGAGTGGGCACTTGCTGCTGAGTGTCAGGGCTGACTTTATCTGATGTTTCGGAGGCAGCCGCTTTACATGACCTTGTTGTCTCGTATCCCTATCACTTCAATAACCTAGTGTTACTTGTTATTTGAAGCCCGATCTGATAGTAGGTACATGTTGAGAAGAATTAGGCTTCTGCTATTCTGACTGAGATTCAGTTTCAGTTGTGAACCAAGTCCCTGGTCTTTAGCTTGTCACACTTTAGGGTCTCCTGAGCCCAGCTGCTGTTTCCTTCTTTTTTCTTTTCCTCCTCCTCCTAATCCTCCTTCTGTTCCTCATCCCCTTTCTTGGAATGCTTTTTCTCTTTTATTTGCCATACTGGGGGTTTGAACTCAGAACCTCTTGCATGATAGAGAAACATGCTCTACTTCTGAGCCACATGCTCATATCCTATGTGAATGTTTCTTTATCTCTTCACATTTCCCCTGTTCTAACTTGTTTTCTTCGTATGAAGGATCAAATTTCCCAACATCTATCACCTCAGCTGCCCCCTTGCCCATGCTTAGCCACCTCAGGCCATCACCAGCACTGACTGTGCTCTCGACATACCTGCCCCCTCAGACCTGCAACAGGTGGTGCCTGCTTATGACTTCTGTCTGCTTAGAGCCATTATTTCTCCTTAGATAATATTTGCTTAGCCAGTTATTTGGTTTATGATTTCAAATCCCTGTAGGACTTTTTAAAAGTCTTGCTTTTCAAGTTAGTCATTATCGTTTTCATTGTGAGCTTGGGAGTGTGGGAGCGATTCTCATTCCACCTCTACATCTCCTTGTAGATGTCAGCCTTATGCATCATTAATTTTTATAAGGTATTCTCCAAAATGCAAGACAGAGTGGGCGAGAGGAGAGGCTGAGCAAGGGAATTAAACGGGGACTATTAATGTGCCCAAATGAGTCATACTCATCATGTGTTTCTGTGTATTGTGGGAAATTCCTCATAACTGAAGAGACTTCCCTCAAGGGCAAGTAAGGACATTTACAATTCTAATGCCACCATCCACTTTTATTTCATTTAGCTTCTAAGATATCCTCAATAAAGGTAATGGTTCTCATCACTTTAATTTGTTATGTGAATTACCGATGTATACAAATATAAAGGAAAATGATATTTTTTTCCTTTTTCTTACACTTAAGGAATATCCGGGAAACCTGGTGTTAGGAAAATTGTGTAAGCAACATTTGCTAGGAAGGTAACTAAATTATAGCAAATAGTCTCTGATAATAAGAAATAGATGTGTGTGTGTGTGTGTGTGTGTGTGTGTGTGTGTGTGTGTGAAGGAGAGGGGGAGATAATATGACAAGAGTCTAAGATAAGGGTTTAATCTGTGGAGTTATACAGTACAAAAGCAAGTCCCTGCTTCTTCATGTAAAGAAGACATATCTTTTCACTTAGTATTCTGCTCAGATACCTGAGAAAGTCTATTACTGAGCAGGAAGTCTTATGACGTTTGAAGGTGTTTTACGGAGATGCTTGAGTTCACGTTTTGAGCTTCACTTACATTTTACAAAATCTGGGCCAAATATCATCACTACAAATTATGTAAATTAGAGAAACTCATTAATCACTCCTATTTCATGCTTGTCTCTGTAAATTTTTGAGTGTGTAGATTTGTCTAAAAAGCTGTAAAACCAAATTATTTGGGTATATATTAGCTGCAATACTGAGATGATCTATTCTTTATAAACTCTCTTGGTCTTTTCAAATAGTACACAGAACAGAGGTATTTTGCTTGTAGTTTTTAAATCTATACTGTTAATATAAGACACTTTAATGTAGTACTTCACCCATAAGAATAAGGAAATGAATTTACACTGTGTTATTTTTATGCACCTTCTACTAACTTACTAGATATATTACCAATACAGCTTTTACAAAAGGGAAGGGGATTCAGAGATGACAGGAGGGAGGAGGGGAAGGTGATGAAAAGGGAATGAAGGTGTGTTGTGTACATATGCCAGCTGCCCGTCATGCTTGTGACCATCATGTTCTGCAGATCTGCGCTACTGAAATTCTACTGCAAAAATAAGTTTTGTCATTCAAAGTTGAAAAAACTCTTCCAAACAATATCCAAATAAATAGGAAATTCTCAAGTTGTGAAATAACCCTTACAATAAAATTGTCATACATTCACACATTTTTATATATATCCAACTTAACTCTGTGGCAAGTATGTAATTTTACAGACAACTTTAGCTATTGCTTGGGACTTTTATTTAAAAGATGTGCTACTATTGTATTATATCACTTAATGCTAAGCAATAATCGAAGACAGGATATTAGATTAATAGTGTATATCTGTATGTGTTAGCCTGAACACACACTTCGAAGATAACAATATGTAAAGCAGCAACAAGCGGTGTTTTTTTTTCTGTTGTTGTTGTTGTTGATGTTATTGCTGTTGTTGATGTATGCCTGTTTTCTTTCTTGTCTTTGGATTTTTGGTTCTTGTGTTTTCTTTTTTTTT